>PVIA01004399.1:100194-139714 GCA_004024845.1 Tonatia bakeri | reverse complement strand
CGCGACTCCCCATCCTCCTCCGCACCACCTCTTCCTCTTCCCCACCCTGCGCCCTCTCTTCTGCCGTTTGAGGACACATTTCTCTGCCTCACTGTCTTTTCGTCAGTGGTGGTAGCATTTGAAATATTGTGGTTACTTTCGCCTCTGTCATAAAAAATCTCAAAATACTCATATCATTATTACAGAGCAGCGATTCGCAATCAGGCAACCTTGCCTACTGAGGGGTGTTTGTACATCTCTGGTGACATTTTTGCTTGTCACACCCACAGGGTGTGTCTGGCATCTAGTGGGGAGAGGCCAGGGGTGCTGCTAAATAAACATCCTTCAATGCACAGAACAGCCCCCACAACAAAGAATGATCTGGCCCAGCCCTGGCAGGTGTGGTTCAGTGGCTGAGTGCCGGCCTGAAAATCGAGGAGACACCGGTTCGATTCTCCGTCTAGGGCATGTACCTGGGTTTTTGACCAGTAAGGGGGGCATGAGAAGCAACCACACACTAGTATTTCTCTCCCTTTTTCTCCCTCCCTTGCCTTCTCTAAAAATAAATATATAAAATTAAAAAAAAGGAAATATCCTGCCCAAATGTCATTTCGATAATGCCAAGGTTGAAAAACTCTGGTATTGATTATGAAGTGTATCTATCTTTAAACATGAAAACAAAACAAAAGATGCAGCAGTCGGTGTCACTAATAATGAAGTAATAACAAACATTCTTTGGTCCCAGATGTGGCTGGCACCATGCCCACAAGGTTCCCTGCTCTGTCTCACTCCGTCCTTGTGGGTGTCTAGTGAGGTAGGAACTATGATACCCCCCCCTTGCAAATGGTCACACGGAGGCCCGAGAGATGAAGTCGTGTAATCAGGGTCACATGGCCAAGTAAGGGCCAGGTCACCGTGCAAGCTCTGGCAGTGGACGGGAAGGGCTTCTTTATCCCGAGTCACTGTGCTGAGCAAGCACCAATACACCTAGGAGCGGCCGTGCCATGCTCTGCAGAGCAGGGGTGTTGGAGCTCTTGCGTGGGTTTGGGAGGCCCGTGAACCCTCCGGAAATAGGTGCGATTTGTTTTTTCTCAGGAGAAGGGATACGATTCAACCAACCATGTGCTGTCAAGGGGATTTGTGGTGAGCAATATGTGGGAAATCTATGACTGTGCGGTTCTGGATTCACAGGGAAAGTGGGTGGTTCGGGTTCTGGCTGAGGCTGTTTCCCTGGGAAGATTGTTCGTGAACGGCTCGCATACTGCTCAGCCCATGGTCCACTGCTGGCTGAGCTTGCTAAACCAGCAGATAGCCTTGGACTTCCAAGGACTATTAAATAGAAGGTACAGTGCACATTCGTTGAAATCTTAAGGCATGGGCAAGACCTGAGCTGATTATTTGTATATGACTAGGAAGTGCCATGGCTTCCGTTACTAAGTGGCTTTGTGTGTGGTATGGACATATTGGATGACTGAATCAGATACCTGTATCCTAATACAGGGTGGGCCTGGGTTTCACTGACACGGTCCTCTGTGGTTCTTGTTGTCCCTGAAGGCATGGCTCACTGAGTCCCCTAACTGTCCACCTGCTTCCCTATCCATGTTAGCCCCTGCAATCTGGTCGCCTCCTGCTTTACTGGTTTAGGAGTCACACTAGCACTTTCTTCAACTTCCCAGTTGATGGCGTCTACTGTCTAGGACGTGTTCAATGCCCGCCTGATGTCCAGCGACTTCGATACAATGCCTCCGTAGTTGCAGTGACTTGCAGAATCTCTGTTTTCTTGGTTGGTGGTCTCCCCAGCTGCCATGAGGATGGTCATTGCTTCCTTTCAAACCCACATCTCTCCTGTCTGTGTTTCATTCCCAAATGCATTCGCTGGGACCTTCCAAACCATTGTGAAGAGTGACGGTGGCGGGCGTGCTGGCTGGGTCGCTAGCTGGGATGGCAATTCCTATGCCTTTTCCACACGAAGACTGATATCTGCTAGGGGTTTAGCCTGTTAAAGGACCTTTCTTTTTACTCAGTTTCTCTTATGAAAAAACCACGAAGAACTGTTGGGAGTTCGTCCACGTTGCATCTATTCGGGGTGCCGCACGGCTTTGAGTGCTCTACGTTGACTTTGCACTCTCCTTCTTTGACCCGTGATGTTCTGTTTTCCCAGTTTAGCTCCCAGAGAACACTTGTATTTGCAGGACCTTGAGGTGGGGACACTCACTGTCACCACCTATGTGCTCCCCACAGCTACCTTCCACATGCTCTTGGAAGCACATTGGCCGAAATGTAATAACTACTCAACATATTGCCGGCGTGACCTACTTAGACATAAGGTAGGGGAGAACAAATATTTATCATTTTCCATAAATATGTATGTCTCCAGATGTACATATTCACAGGGAGTCTGAACACAGTAGCATTTCGACATGTTCTATGAGGTCTCCAGGGTCATAAATCAACTAACTCAACCAGCAATGTCTTCTGCAGTAGTCTGTCTTTAGTCCTTGGGTCTGCCCGTGACCAGGGAAAAAAAAAAGGACAGAATCATTTTATTTTATAATAAAGTTAATTTTTCCGATATCAAAGTGCGGGCAGTCTTTGCTTTGCAGGCTTCTGCTGTGCACAAATTCTAGTCGCCAGGTTTGAGTTATACAACACCAGTCCCCCAGCAGCATGATTCAAGTTTGAGTTACTTGTCATATTAACTGTGATTAGTTGCATAAAATACAAACTTAACCACTAGCTCTCCAGCCCACAAATCATTATGTGACTATCAGATGCTCACTCCCCCGCCCCCCAGCAATGGTCCCCCATGTCCCTTCCTCAGTCTGTCACCGACCGGTCCCTGTGCATCTGTGCCCAGTCCCTGCCCAGACAGTAAAGCGTGTGGCTGTGCTGCCCCCTCATCTCCCAGTGAGAACCCCACGTGTCATTTCATAAAAGTCAGCCATCGAAGCAGAGAATCGGCCAATGAAGATACAAGTTCAGCAAAGAAACGAAAACGGGCCCGGGATGGTGACGCTGCTGCTGTTTGAGACGTGAGACGTGCTGCCAGAGGGTTGTGACAAGAAGATTGGAGGTGTCCCAGAGGACGTGACGCTGGCAAAAAACCTCACATGAGAGGAACTCCGAGCTATTTCACGACATTCGAAGTGTTGAGATCAAAACCTTGGAAGCCAATCCAGACTCAGATTTAAGCGTGACAATTCACCGAGGCACAGCAGAGACATGCTCTTTGTGCTGTGAGTTACACCACGAGAAAAAGAACTCCAGTGTTCAAACTCCTGGATAAGTTTTCATGAAGAAATAAGCACTTTAACTCTCAATGTTCCTAATAATTATAGCATGCTAAATACATTTTGGTTTTACTATTTTTCCCTCTCCCTATGTGTTTATAAGGGACAGTAAGACAGTTTCAATGTTTTCACAAACATTTTTAAAGGTCATGGAATGACTGGAATTTTTACCACTGGTTATTAATATCACTTTGCACGGTTTCAGCGTGCACAGTCATTTTTATAGTCCCACATTACTGTGCAAAGTGCGGACTGCATGTCCAATTTGGAAAAAGGACCGAGAGAAATAATTCACATGTAATCCGACCCCTCAACGGCACTCGTTAGTCCATAAATGCATTTCTTATCAATAGACATTGACTGGTGTGTGCTTATTTGCATAGTTGTAACGATGCTTCTTAAGGAATTTTATTTCTATTTTTTATAGACTTCATTTTTAGAACAGTTTTAGGTTCACAGCAAAACCAAGCTGCAGAAGGTACAGAGGTTTCCAGTAAACACCCCCTCCCATACACCCACAGCCTCCCCCTGCCCAGTGTCCCACAGCAGAGAGGCCCATCTGCCACAGCGGATGAGCCCACACACCCCTGCATCCAGAGTCCCTGGCTGACATCAGGGCTCACTCCCGGTGTTGTGCATTCTGTGTGTTTTGACAACAGATAGTGACATGTCTCCACTCGTAGAGTCTCCTACGCAGTAGTTTCACTGCCGTAAAGATCCGCGGCGCTCTGCCTCTTTGCCGCTCTCTCCTGCCTAAGCCCTGGTAACCACGGATCTCTGTATTGTCTCCTTAGTTTTGCTATTTCCCATTTTTTGTCCCCCCCCCCTTAGGGTCGATGTCAGAATTACAACCACTAGGTTCTAAGACGCAAAGAGGCAGTAGTGTATTGAATCCAGCCCACAGACCACTTTTGCTTGGCCAGCAAACCCGTTTAAGTGTATTTTATGTTTAGTGGAGCCAATAGGACAGTTTCTGTTTTTCTTGAAAAATCAGTATGAACTTCCTCTTTGAAAAATCAGGAGGTCTATTAACCCTGGGCTAACAACGTTCCCACCTGCTGGCATGAAGCGGGACCTGGGTGGTGGCTGTCTCTTCAGGGGAACAGTGTTCCCATGTCCCCGTGGGCTTTGAGTTTGGTTTCCCTGGATGGGACTGGGTGCGGTATGGGCACTCCATCATCTTGTCGCCTTGTGGAGAGACTCTGCTTTGAAAGAAAGCTAACATAGCTCAGAAAGCAAGGCTGAGAGAGGGAGGGACACCGGGTTCTGGAGACATCACTGAGCACCTTCATCCCACAGAGGGTGGGAAGAAGCCACCCTCTTGCCCTAACATATAGGAGCCACGAGACAACCTTTATTCTTCAGCCATTTTCCATTTTTTTGGAACCCAAAGAGTGTGACCCTATACAAACCGAACTGGCCAATGACCAGAACCTCAGTCATCTGAAGAAAGACTCTCACACAGGCCTTCTCCATTGCCCCCCCAATAGATGTGTTTTGGGGTATCTGTTTACAGCTTCACAGAAATGAGGAACGGGTGTTTGCGAGTGCGTGAGCACAGGTTAAAAAGTAATTGGAAACTAAGTGCAAAAGCATCTTCAATCAAAGAAACGTTTTGTAAGCTGAAATATTGTTCGTTTTTATGATAGGGCATGTATATCTTCATATATAAAACTTCACCGTCATTAGGAAGTGTCACACAAAATAACGAACACACCTTTTTCATTTTGGTTATAAATATGCGGCACGGAGGTTGTCTCACCGAGGCATTACGTGCTTCCGACGGATAATCCATCAATAAAGCCTCTCACTCCAAGATGTCATCAAAGCCACATTTGTTCATTTCTATTTATTACGAGAAAAAAACCGAAATGAAAAAAGTGGGTTTGAGTCATATTTCCTGTGAGTTCATCATTCGCTGGCATATAACACTTGTGAATTTTATCCAATTCATTTAAAATGATTTCTAACATGCAGCCAGAAAGTTAAGGGCAGCAAAGAATTCAAAATGATTAGCAGGCATCCGAGATTTCTCAGGAGGCAGATTTAGAATCGCAGCTCAGGTATGTTTTCCTCAAGGAACTGAACCTTAGAAAAATCACCTCTAATGAACCAGAATTTTTCCTAATAAATTCAGCTCATTTGTGTTTTGAAATCAGTAGACTCAAATGACCTTCTGAAGATAAGGTGTTTTGTCTTCTTCTGCCTTAAGAATAGGTCAGACACGGGCGAGATCTGTGCTGCTCATTTCCCATGCCCTCAGAATCCATTCTTTTTTTCTTACGCATTTTGCAACTGTGTATGGTAACAAAGGAGTCAGCCTGGGCTAAAGTGATGAAAACTGATATAAACCTTCAGCCCAAATTTGAACAAAACCTTTTGGAGATTGAGATTTCCAGGAGAAGAGTAATTTAAAACACACACACACACGCACGCACGCACGCACGCACACACACCCCCCCACACTCAATAACACCTAAAACCAAGTAAGATGAAAAAAGTCTTGTACCTCCTTGAATATACCCCAGTTGTCCTTGGGAGTAGAAATGCTCCCAAAACCACTTTCTTTGTAAGGATTCTGCCCCTTCGAGGGTAGCCTTCTAGGAGTCAGCCGTCTTAGAAGGAAAGCTCTCTATTTTTAGCGGAAGCACAGAGAGAGTCACAGGCCTCGGGGTTGGTAGCGGGTCGTTCGATGACTGAGCCCCAGTGGATCTGACCGTCAGCGCCGCAACCCGGTGCAGTGCGTTCGCCTTGAGCCAGGGGTTCGTGTGAGCCTTCGTCCCTGACACTCGGGCCCACCCCTTGAGTTCCATTCCTCTCCCCGCTCCAGGAGGTTGAAAAGCTCCACAGTGTACAAGGTTCTGGGTTCCAGTTTCATGGTATTTATCAGTTGCCCTCGAGGGAGAGCTGTGAGGTGGGAGTGGGCCAGAGACCTCCCGTGACTGTGGTGGTTGACCAGCAAGAGCCCGCAGGGTGAGTTCGTCTCAGCCGGGTTCCTTGTGTCGGCACCTGCTCATTGGATCGGTGGGGATAAGGGCAGAGGTGGTGGCACTAACAGAGATAGCGCCTAGCCTCTCGGACCAATAGCACCTCTGCCGATCCATCCAGTGGTTTGATAGGACTCGCCTTCTGGCTTGTCCAGGACTGTCCCACTTTTAAACTGGAAGTCCTGCCTCTGGAGAAACTCCTTAGTCTCTGAAAAACCAGGATGGTCGGTCACCTCTGCAGGTGGGGCAGTCTCTCTCGCCCAACCCCTGCCTACGGGCTGAACATAGAACTTGCAGATGGGATGCGAGCAAAATTCACTCAAGGGGAAGGCCTTTTGCTTTTCCACCTATGCCAGGAAAACACTGGGGCTCTCCTGATGGAGAACATTCAGCTTAGATTGCCCAGCCAAAAGCAAGACGTGGAGTGGACCTTGCGTGACCGGAAGACCTGCCCAGCCAGGCCTTCCCCAAATCTCCAATCTGTAGTCCACGGTTTAAATAAATGCTTGTTGTTATAAGCTGCTGTGTGTGTGTTCCAACATTATCACACACGAGATAACTGGTTTACACTTAGTGCCCTAATTAACTCATTTTTTGCTTGAAATACCTATAGTGATTTCTACTTCCTGCGCTGGATCCTGACCGACTCAGAACTTTACCCACATTTGCCCCTGTTTTAAACATTTTTTATTGGATTTATTGGGGTGACATTGGTTAACAGAATTATGTAGGTTTCAGGTGCACAAGCCTATACTCCATCATCTGCACATCGTACTGTGTGTTCACCACCCCAGGTCGAGGCTCCTCCAGCACCGAGGAGCCTCCCTACCATCCCAGCTGCCCAATGGTGGGTGCGACTCTGCTCCCGGCTTGCAGGTGAGCTTCATGGATGGTAAGTCGTCCACATCCGTACAACTGGGAGATGTCACAGAGCTGAAAGCAAACGAGTCTGCTTACTGCAAACCCACATTCCTGACCATCAGACCCCCCCTGACAAGCAAACTAAGTCATGTCTGGGGAAAAGATATATTAGCCCATTTCTGCTGGAAAGAGTCTAGAAGAAGACAGGTTTACAGGTCTCTGCTGGACACGAGCCCTGAAGGACGTGCGGGTTTCATGCAGAGACTGAAGCGCCGAGGATGCTTGCATATTCCAGAGCCGAATTCTTTGAGGCTTGTGTAACCTCTTCCTCTAATACAATTGGATTTGGCTCTGTCTTCAGATTTTCTCATTTCTTCCACGACAGCATGCGAAAGGGCAATCTCAAATAAGGACCCGTCCTAGCAAAAGGAACACACCTCGCTCGGGCCCTTCCTTGATTTATAACTAATTCCCACCGCACAAGTGGTCCCAACCAACAGGAGATCGCTGACCAGCTGCAACAATGAGCTTGTTAGTTGACAGAATTAGCAGTGCATTGTTTTGCCGCGGTGGTGGTAATAAAACAGGAGACGTGAAGCCGATGGAGTCACAACTGAATCGCAATGGATGAGATATTTACAGCAAAGCTGTTAAAACATTGAATAAAATATGGGAGAGCAAAAGCAGAAGTGTTTTATTCTTCTGAGTTGAGGCTGGTAAGGTAAAAAGATAGTTTGAGGAATAATCACAGGTTCTGATTCACAATGCATTAATAAATATTCATATGGTATCAGCCACGGAAACTTTCCAGAAACAGAAATAAAGCGAGAAAGCCTGTTCTTGCCTTACATTTTGCTAAGTTTAGATTTCCAGACGCACATGTCAATATCTCCATTAGCTTCTTGTAAAAGTTCTCTTTTATTTTCTACAGCATTCCAAGTCTTGCTGACGAAACACTCATCTTTTTATTTCTTTTTTTTTCTAGTGTCACAGTATTTTCCCCACTCGAACCAGCAGAAAGTACAAAGAAATGAGATTATTAATAAAGAAGGGGCCTGTAACTTAAGTAGAAGGCAGAGGTGGGAGGAAGAAAATGAGTGTTTCTCTTTTGAGTTACACACAGGTAAATGAGATTTCTATCCCTCTGGAAACCTGCAGTCCCGAGTGGGTTCCAGCAGTGGGATGCTTGATTTCCCAAGATCAGGCACAAAGCATTTATATGCTTTTCTCCCCCTTCTTCTGCGATGATCTTGTCTTTGTTTTCAAAGGGCCAGTGCGGAGGGGCGGGTGGTGGCATTGGAGAGCCCAGGGGAAGGCCTCTGTCCCCAGATCTGAAACAATGTGGGAAGCAGAACTGAGGGCCGTGAGTGTATCCGATGCCGTGTCCAGGTTGTTTTCTGCATTTCAGCTGTTGGGAGAAGGGAGGGCGAGGCTTGGCACAGACGATTTTATGGGGGCAGGGAGGAAGGAAGAAAGGGAGACCACAGTGCATGGCGGGATCCCAGCCACCTCCGACGGGGGCAGCCACAGCCCTCCCCGCAGGAACGCAGTGGCCGGATCTCCGGGGCTACATGATGGATGACCGAGTCCACTGCCCTCGGTAGCACAACGGGACTTGTGGAGGTTGCTGTGACATCCTTTGTTTCCCCTTCCCTGTGTTTACTGGCATGTGTGTGCACCTTGGCTTGTACGTAGAACCACAGGGCTTTGTGCTGCGTTTTCATTTTCCTCTGTTTTATTAACGTGCCCGTGTCCTTTTTTGTCCCCTCGCACTGACGTCACCGCGCCGTCCCCTAGATTGGCACGGAATCTCTCACGCGGGCTCCGGTCTTCACTTCCCCTCCGATTCTCTCTCTCGGCTCCGAAGGAGGTTTCATTGTTCTTCCCACCCCCACCCCTGCCTGGCTCTCTTAAGTTTTCTACCTTTTAATGAATGCTCTACCCACAGACGTGCGTTGTGTTTTTTATTTCCTTGCTCTGCTGTGTCTTCTCTGAAAATCTGCATGTGAGGTTCTTGGCAGTTGACTGTGCTCTGGAGTTGTTCAAAGGGAGAACTTCCAAGCTGGGGCCCCATGGGTAAGCCTCTTTTTACCAACAGCACTCTCTGCCCCCACCAAGAGAGCTCCCTTGTGCCCAAATTCTGGAGCAGGCAGGCCTCTCAGCGGTCCAGTGGCCCAGGCCACCTCCATTTGGGGGGTCCCTGAATGTGTGTGAATAATGAAAACCTACCAAAGGAGGGCTATAAAAACCGTGATACACTGGAAACATGTATGCTTAACAAATTCACCCTTCTTGCAGAGATCTAAGGCCATGTAATTATGCTTCTGTGCAGGGAAATTAGCAGGAACGTGAGCACTGCTCAGAACGCACTACAGACAAGACTCCCTGAGAAAGCCCAGCCACAGAGGCTGGTGTCTTAGAATGAGATACTTGAAAGCTAGTATCAGTTGGTTTATTGACTAAAGCAGGAGTGTCGAACTCATTTTCATCGGGGGCCACATCAGCCTCACTGTTGCCTTCAAAGGGCCGAATGTAATTTTCAGATTGTATACATGTAACTACTCCTTAACAGTTAAGTGAGAGTTCATCAGTGCTGCCGGGTAGAAACAAGGTGCGAGGCTGGATAAAACAAGGTGGAGGGCTGGATTCGGCCCGTGGGCCTTGTGTTTGCCACCTGTGGACTAAATCCTGGGGGAGTTGCTCTGACTCGTGCTCTGATTCTCCTGAGCTCTCTGCACAACTCACAAGACATTCACCTCAATGCAGGGAAGGAGCAGTTTTAGAAGGCAGGTCCCAGCCTCGCCCGGGAACTTCGCAGAGGGATGAATTATGCCAGTGTTACCCTCTTCTTTGGAAGACTATTTGGAATGTGTTTCTTGTCTGTGTTCCCTTCAGATTTTCTTCTCTGTGATATTGGACAGCCTGAATGTTAACTTTACTGGAGCTGAACAGACTGTAACATTTAACCCGGGTGAAAAATGACTGCCTGCCAATGACTTTTATGTCTATATTAGGACCCTGCTGGTTACATAGCACGGTTAAATATAATGAGTTCAAATGCAGAGAGCGTGGTAGGTCCAGGTCAGTGATATGCATCCCTTGAAAATGCAAAGATTGGGAAAAGTGAGCCAGGTGTGGCAACTCAGAAATTCGTGCAAATAAGAAAAAATATACTCACTACTTTTTAGGCACTAGCCTATACTTGACTGTCTATTGCGATTCTTTGTTCATTGGCTGATAAAGAGTTTTCAGCTGTAGGTAGGGGCTTGTCTTTTCCTCGGTAATTGGCAAATGAATAGAGCCAGACTCTAATAAGTAAACGATGCAGCTGATAAATTGAATGAGTACATGATTCAATATTGTTGGCATAAACTGGGTTACAATTTTATCCCAGTTTAAATCTTTAGCATACTGTGCTCCCAGGACCTCATTCTTAAGTGAAGGCTCTGTCTTTATGAATGAAATTGATTTACAGAAAATGAAGCATTTGGCTGAGTTTGTGCCTCATTCCAGATTGCACAGTGAGTCTGAATGAAGGCTGGGTAATAAGTTCTAACCCCATGGTCCTGCAATTGGACCATTGTCTGCTAGCCTCCTTTGGAATTAATTTCTCATTACAAGTACATGTGTTCTGCACCACGGGCTGAGCGTACCAACACTGAGCACATTTCCTGACAAATATTTTATATATATAAAATATATAATATAAATTTATATTATATATAAATATATAATAATATATAAAATATAATAATATATAAAATAAATACACACACACACACACACACAAATATGCTTTTGCATCTTCCCTGAAACAATGCAAAGGGCATTTGCAGCAGCTGGAGGAAGGGGAGGGTCCTTTTGGCAGGCAGAGGGGATGCAGAAATTCTGCTAGATTGAGTTTTCCTGGCCAACCTTGCCTGTCTAGCCCTGGTTCACACACACACACACACACACACATACACACACACACACACACACACACATCTACTACTCAAAACTGGGCCCACGGCTCTGACAATGAACCTGACAACCTGGCCAATCAGATCCAAGTCTACCATGTTGCCAGGGTAACTAATACACAGTCACGAAACCAGAATGATCACAGTGGGGAAAAACATACAAAATGCAGTATTTTGATGCTTAGAGGAAAAGAGAGAGAAAAATAAAAACCTAGGTTGACCATCGGCAGCAGAAACTGGTTGGTACCTGTTTCTCCCTTCGCTGTTCTTCATGGATTTAGGACAGCGATTTTCCACCGGGGTGCTGCAAGAATGTTTAAACATGCACTACCTGACTATTTAGTCAGGGGCGCTGACCTCTTTTCCCTTAGCCTGTCAAATTAAAAAATGACAACAGCCAACACAACAATAGCCATCTGGTGTGAATAAATCAAAATTATACCTTTTTTTAAGGTCCGATTGGCAAAAAATATGTTTTTTTTAGTGTGCCGCCGAATTTTAGTCATTAGTTTGTGTGTGCCATGCGATGAGAAAGGTTGAAAATCGCTGCTTTGGGACAATGTGCAAAATGTATATGTTTACATACATGTCTATATCCACATTCATTGCAAAGAAATGCATCCCTCCTGGCACATGACCATTGAATTTAGTTTGAAAGAATGGTCGCAGATTAAGACCTGAAGACACAGGAAAAACTGGGCATCTGACGTGCCTTCTGAGCAATCTCTGGTTCCTCAGGACGCTTCTGGGCTCACATAACTCAGCTGACGGCTCCTCCTTTCAGCACGTATTTGCCACCACGAGGTAGGAAAAGCCATCTCGGTTCTTAACAGGAATAACCATCTCCAGGCTGCCCGGGCCTCACGCTTTGGCAGGTGCTCCTGAGTCATGTCACATCCTTCCTCTGTGTCCTGTCCCTCCCTGCCTTCCAGTCTCTTGGCTGGTGGCAGGCAGCGTTCTCACCGTGGTCTGGCCAGCAAGGTCCCATGCGAGCCACCTTTCCTCCTCTGTCCCCTGCAGTCCACTTTGCTCTCCCTTTCTGTCCGCGAACTCGCCAAGTGCATTCCCTCCTGCATCCATTTCCTAGGGCTGCCCTAACCAAGCATCTCAGCGTGGGCAAGTAACACCAGCGGCCGTCCATGGGCTCATTATCCTGGAGGCTGGTGACCACATCTGAACTTGACGGCATCTTCAAAGACTCTGTTTCCAAATTAGGTTGTACTGACAAGTCTGGGGAGTTAGGCCTGCAGTGTATCTTTTTGGGGGGATGCAATTCAATCCACAGCACCCACCCCCTTATGACTTCTACTTTGAATCATCTTCCCTCAGCTCTTCCTGTGGCTGGCTCCTCCCCATCTCTCAGGGCCAGCTCAGAAGTCACTTTCTCAGGGGCCTTCCTGGACCACCCACGCTGAACTACCCACCCCCAACTCCCTGCTGTCACTGTACTTTATTTCTCTCATAAAACTTATCACCTCCTGAGGGGCCATCTTCCTCCCTCTCTCCATGGGAATATAACCCCCCGGAGAAGCTGCTATGCCGTGTTTTGCTCCCTGCTCTCTTCCCAGAGGCAGGCCGGCCTCTGAAATGAGATAGGCACTCCGTAACTACTTGTTGAATGAAACACCCCAATCAGAAAATTCAGGAGCTCTGGGAAGCTGTAGATGAGAAAGTTGAGGGCTGATGTAGTGTTCCTCCCACCGATGATGAGTATTCGACGGGCTGCCTAACAAGGGTTTACTGAACATCTGTTATGTGCCAGGCTCTGTTCTAAGTGATCGCAGCAGCTGAGATGGATGAAAACCCTGTCCTTGTGGGACTTGCATCTGGGTGAGAGAAGGACCCGTCTCAGGTATGACCAGCAGGTACCGTGTGTCGCGAGCTTCCTGTCTGGCCGGCACCTGCAGGGCATGAGATGTGCGTCCCGCAAAGAAACTCAGGAGGCAAGTACTGTTAGCCATTTTCCGTTTTTCCTGGAGAGGAAACAGTTTCAGAGCAGTTAAATAAACCACCCGATTTACCGAGCTGGTGAGTGGGAGAGCAGAAACTCTAAGCTGTGGGATTCCATTTTTCCCCATTAAGGGCTCCATTTTGCAACTCTCAAAAAAATAATCTCAAATGCTGGCTGAGAGCTCGTGAGGTGGGCACTGAAATCTGCCGCCTGACGAGGAAATGAAGCACAGCGAAGTTAAAGCACTTCCACACAGTCACACAGCACCTGGGAGGAGGGAGGCAGCTGTGATTCGGCTCAAGGTTCATCAGTGCTGCCTCTGACGTCTTTGTCAGACCTGTCAGTGCGCAGGCAGAGGGAGCAGAGGTGGTTTTAACCGGGTTTGCACGCCAGGGCTGTCCAATGGTAAGTGTGCAGGCATGAGCAGTCATTCTGAAGCAGAGGTCAAATGTTCCCGCTGTCTGAGTGTGGCCCTGAAGGCTTGCTGGGGCTCCTGGACCCCTCACTGACTTCCACAAGCGCCACACGGCAGGCTGTGCACCCCAGGATGGCTCAGTGGCCTGAGTGCTCCTTGTCTGCACCCCTGAAACAGACATCTGCTGCTCCGCTGGCCCCAAGCCTTGTCCTCCTTCTGGGAACAGCACCTCAAATTCCCTTTTGGGCACTCACGTTTTCTTCACCCCCATCTGTGAGGTTTGGAGAGCTCTGAGGTGTGGCCAATGAGAGTTAAGTCAGGCCCTTGAGTGGACTTGACTAGGAATAAGGAGCCGTCTTTTCACTAGGCCCAGGACACCCAGAGGAGGTAAGCCGGGTGCTTTGGTACTACTAAGGGAGAGAGTTGGCTGGAGAATAAAACTGCCATCAAGGGGAGCAGAGATGAGAAATGGAGAGTTCTGATGCAGTCTTGGGATTGCTGGATCTAGCCCTTCCTGAAGGTAGGCTTATCCTTAAACTTTCATGGTATGTGAGACAATAAAAGCTCCTTTTTGCTTCAGTCACATTAAATTAGCTTTTTTTTTTAAACACTTGTTGCCAAAAGATTTCCAAATACAACCTCTTCAGACAAATTTCCTTGTGGTCCAGAAGAATCTTCCTCAGGAACTGGATTGGCTCATGACAGTATTTCAAACTAAAGTGTGAATGACTAAAAGTGTTGACTCAATAATTCAGGTGGTTTGAAGATTAGATTACTATTTGAAAGCAGCTTGAGGGTGGTTGACTATATATTTTAAAAAATATTCTGAGCCTTTATCTATTAAATTGTGCATTTTCTTTCTTTCTTTTTTTTAAGTATTGGAAACTATACACTTGGCCAGTTATAAATACATTTCTAATTTGTGGAGTATCACAGAAGATATTTCATGTGAAACAAAGTTCTCATCATTGCTGCTGTAGTTAAGAGCAGACAATACAATCTGTGAATCTGAATTACTGAGCACATACAACTGTGAGAAACCTCAAGAGGCCACCGGCTCAAGGGAATAAGAACTCCACTGTGTCTGTCCCCTCCTTCGGGCTGTCGAATTCCCCTCTTCTCCCAGGAGTCCTGTAACACCTTGTGCTACCCCTCGGACCAGGGGAGATGAGTGCCAAGCTTCTTATTAAAATACAAAGCTCAATTCCTTTCTTATTTTTAGTATGAAAATAAGTAACAATAGAAGGTCTGATGTTGTATTTTTTTTCCTGTCTATTTTCCATGTTGGAAGCTGCTGCTGTTGACAAAACCAGAAACCATTTCCTGGCCCCTCCACCATTAGAGAGGGGATGCTTTGTAGAAAGGACACTGTTCCCAGTAACGACACAGCCCCCACACCTTGTCCCCGGGAGTGGCCTCCCCTGAGTAACGAAGCAAAAGGAGCCACAATAAATTGTATCTTGTAGGAAGAAGCCAGACAGATAATGTTGTTTAAATTAGAAAAATGCAAAAGAGACACTTGTGGTAACTCACGTGGGTGGTTGGGGGTGGGTGGTGGGCAGGGCCTGTTGTTTTGGGCGGAGTCTTTGTGCTCCGGGAACCTCACGGTTGTTTTCGTCGGTGTTTCAGAACAGCCTGGACGCTGTCTCTGGGGGCCTCTGTGCTCCGCTGTCTGAGGAACACGCACAGAACGACCGGCCGCCTTGTGAGCAGAGCTGGGACATGAGCTATGCTCGCTCCTTCCTTGCCAGGGGCCACTTGCTTTTTCTCCTGACTCGATGCCTCGGTGCCCAGGTTTACTGCTCCCAGAACCCACATTAAAACACACAAGCCACAGAGATTTTTCTCAGCCGTGTGATGACCTCAGTCCGGGCCTTTCTCTACTCTGGTTAAATAATTCAAATATGAACAGCAGTGAAGATATTAACAGCCATGCTGATAATCAGTTCTAATAGCTGAGAGCTACTCAGCCCCACTCCTTGACAGAGCCCATGCGAGGCAGTCACGTGGATTAACCCTGTGAGGTGCAGACGATCCTTTTCCTACCACCAGAGAAAGAGGCGTCACTGGGGCTCAGAGACATTGAACAACTTGAATGGCAGAAGCCGTGAGCGGGGGCACTACGCAGGGCACGTCCAGAGTTGCGAGGTTAATGACTTCTATGCGTCTATTGTAAGCAGGTCATGGGGGCAAGCTCCAGCTTTGGGCCTGTCCTATGTGGATGCCAGAGGTGTAGGCAGGCTTCTAAGATGACCCTCCATGACCCTTGCCCTTGTGCCCTCCCCTCCCCGTGGGTGTGGGAAGCATCTGTGACTAGGATGAAATGTTCTTCCTGCGGAAGGAAGGATTTTGTGGATGTACATTAGGACGTGTGATCCAGTGGCCTTAAAGTAGGGAAAAGATGCCAGGTGGGCCTGGCCTAATCAGGCGAATGCCTGAAGGAGCTCGGACTCTTCCTGCAGAAGGAGATTTGGCAAATGAGATTTGACTTGAAGAAGGGTCTCCACTGCTGGCTGTGAAGGTGGGAGGACCCACCTGGCAAGGAGTGTGTGTGCGTCGATGGGGGGTGGCCCCTGCCAACAGGCAGCAACAGTGGCTGTGAGTGGCCCCACACCAACAGGCAGCAAGAGCATGGGGACTTCAGCCCTACAGACTTAAGGGACTGGATTATGTCAGCAATCTGAATGAGTAGGAAATGGGTCCTTCCCCAGGGCCTCCAGATGGGAGCACTGCTCAGCCAGTCCCTGGGTTTCAGCCTCGAGAGACCACAAGCAAAGATCGCAGCCATGCCAGGCCGGGCCTGCTGGCCCACGGAACCACCAGCGACACATGGGTGGTGGTGTAAGCCGCTCAATTGATGGTGAAAGGTCTCACAACAATAAAAAGCTAATACCGCACATGCGTCTCTCCTATACTTTACATTTACTGAAGTGCCACAAAAGGGTTTCTTTTGTTTTTTTAAGAACCATCTCCTGTGCATTGTACTTTGCATACAGCAGGTGCTGCAGACGTGGGCTGGAGAGAAGGCGGATCTGGTTGGGTGGGCAGGCTCCGGAGCCAGACTGCCTGGTGTAGAGCTGGCACCCACTTACCGGCCCCGGGACCTTGGACAGACTACCTCACTGCCGTGTGTGAAACGAGACTGGTGCTGCCTGGTGAGGCGGGCTGTGGCGGGGCGTGGGTGGCAGAGCTCTGCCTGTGAAGTTGGCCGCCCCGTGCGTGGTGAGGACTTGACAAATTGTCAGTTATTACTGTGTGTCATGGATTTGCAGATAGATGCACTTGAACTGCTTTGGAGAGAAACCTGATAAAACATCCCCAACATGTCTCTGCTTCCCTAAAGCAAGTTTACTGAACTTTGTCAAGGGTCCGGGCCCCTTGTTATTGAATTATGGAGGCGTCTGCACTGCGGTGATGTCTTCAGCACCATGCAGAATGGGGCCTCTACCCTACGTGGTCCCATTCCAAATGACTTTTACTTGAACTCCGTGGGGGACAGAATTTGTTCTCTGGGAATGAACCTTGTAGGAGGTCCTGTCCCCCTGTGGGAATGAATTGGGGTCTGCTGTAAGGACCGTTTTCTCCTTACTGGCTATCAGGTATTCCTTCTGAGTGTGACCATGTGCTAACAGTCGTTTCTGGTTTCCTCCCATGTGGTGATGGGAAACCACAATTATCCATCAAATGTGCCAGATGTCTTCTGTTGGCCCTGAGATTCACACCCCACTCCCCACCCTGAGGGGCAGCACCCACCCACTGATTCCCTTGCCCTTCAGGTTCCGTGGGGCCAGCCGGCAAGAAATGAGAGGGGAGAGCGTGAGGCTAGGACATTTGTTTCCTGCGGGCTTGTCTTGGTGACTGTTCCTCCAGCTCAAGGCAGCCTCTCCTACATGGCCTTTCCTTCTTCCTGATTCTGGAATTTCCTCCTGCCCCTGCACTGCCATTCCTGGGTGGGGTGGCGGCTCCCTTGCTGTTCCAGGCGCCCTGCTCCTCTGTGAAAGGTCCCTTCACCGAGCTGACTGTGGCCTTCCCTAATCTGACAGTGCCGTGGGATTTCTGGTAGTCCCTCCACCGAGACACCAAGATCGTTAGAGTTTTTACTCCTAGTTTCGTGAATGTCCACAGGTTCTGCTTGGAGCTCTCTCACTAGTAGAGTGGTTGCCTGTGGCAGCATCTGTCTGGGCTGTTCCGAGGACCCTTTCTTTTGCTTTTTGCTGGTTTGGGGTTACATCTAGAAGCGGGATGCTGCTGGAGAAGTGCCTGCTGCATGAATGAGGCATTCCAGAATGTTCCACTGGCAGGGCTTCTCATTCAACTTGACCTTATTTTGACTCGAGCTCAGGGCTGAGTCCATCAAAGTAAGAATTGGTGTGATGAAGGAACAAACCCTCAGATAAGACAGTTTTTAAAGGCTGTGTGTACATGTCTCCAGCAAAACAGCATTGTCCCTCAAATTTCATTTTCTGCAGATTGTTTTGGGAGCCTCTGGAAGCGGACAGCGCATCTGGCTTTGCTACGGAACACTCTGTTTTGCATATTGACGTGCATTTAACAAGCTAAAGGTCAGTGATGGGGACGGCACCGCTTGTTGGCGAGACAGTCGACATTTACCTGGACCTTCTCAATACACTGCAGTTTAAAATAACTTAGAAAAACAATTGTCACAATTGACTTTTAGTTTGTTTCTGGATGCAGAGTTCATCCTCATGGTGCTGGGGCTGGGTACCTTTCAGAAGCTTAAATTTTCTTTTGATGGGAATTTATTTCTGAAGTTCTAGATGAGAAACGTCGATTAAAATTACAGACGTTTATGATCTGTTGGCAAAAGCCAGTGAACCCAATTGCTGTTGACACAGATTTTGACCAAGGTCTGTTTACTGAGTGATACCGGAAGGGCAGAAAATGAGTGGCTAAGGGTTTCTGAACATGGCCTTCGTATTTATGAGTCACGTGCTTCCGAGCGTGTTGGTGGGGACCTCCAGGGAAAGGTGGGCATTTAAATGTCATCATCACAGTGTACCAGTCACGTAGCTTGACCTACTAACTCTTTGTCCCCCAACAGGCTGATCGTACTTTTACAAAGAGTAGGAAAAAACGGCTTGCATTTAGAGTGGCTCACTACTTTCACGGATGAGAAAGGAGGGATGAGCTTGAAGCGTGTGTGGGGCACTCAGACCCAAAGAAGGGACGAGATGCTCACAGAGGTCCATAGGCATCACAGAAAAAGAAAACCCTGGTGAGGAACATTTCTTGATCACCTACTGTGTGCCATGTGCCTGGTGCTGTTTCTCACAGAGTCAGACAGGATGGAATCCATGTTTTATATCACAATAAAAAATGACTTAAGCCACAATTTCAAAGAGTGATAATAATGCGAAGTAAATAAATAGGGTGATATGATAAAGAGTGGTCGAGGTGGGGTGAAGGGGTTTTTGGGCGGGCGACCTTTGAGCTGAAGCCCGGATGGTCAGGAGGAACTGTTGGTGGGAAGGGTGGGGCCTGCCCAGGCAGGCATTTCAGGCAAAGGTGTAGAGGGCAGTGGACAGTTTGTGAATTAGTGGGCCAATGTGCTTGGAGCGTCCAGAGAAATGGGGAAAGGCGAAGTTGGATGGAGCCAGACCAAGATAAGGAAGTTAACCTTTATTCTGGTTTCCGTGGGGAGCCGCTGGGGGCTTCCGAGGGGAAGGCATTGTCTTCAACGTGCATTTGAAAGAGATGTCTCTGGATACTGCTATCTTAAGCACCTGAAAAGCCGACCCACCAGATGGCATGGTCCAATTCTGTCATGCCAGCTCTCACTGGTCCCTCCTGGGGCCTTCAAAATTGCATTACAGCTGACTACTAATGTTCGCGTGAATTATGATCCAGGACACCCGGGCTAGGTGGCCTCTTTGTGTGTGTGTGGTTTCTACATCAGAAGCAGCTCTCTCTGAGGCTGATAAATATAAGTGCTTGGGAGTATTTTATGGATCAATGAAATATTAATGGACCTGGAGGTGCTTTAAGTTTATTTATAAAGGTAGGTCATCCATAGGTCAAATGCCATTATAGCAAACGCAATCATAATGAATGTCTTTGATAAATACGGTTTTTAAGCCCCAACCCGTGTCCCACTTATTTCAAACAATATATGCCCTGGACCCACCATTTCTTACATGCAATTTTGAAAAAGAGAACCACCTGAGCACCAGAGTTAGTTTTTTTTACATTTTTAAAACAATGTACTTAATGGCCAAAATTGAATTAAGCTGACATGAATATCTAGATACACATCTAGATATGGATATAGGTATAGATACATGCTGGTGGGTGGGAATATCCAGGTTTTATGGCAGCCGTGTGGGGTTTGGTCATGGACACCCCCAGTCCCCTTTGGGAGTGTTACTTATATCTGCACCAAATTACTTGATCCAGATAATGCTTGAATTCCAAATAATCTTGGGCCTTAAGAGTTCCAGATGGAGGATTGTGGGCCTTCAAGCCTCCAAGCCTCCAGTGGATTGTGGTCACACATGACCATTTTTGTTCAGAATGCATAAGAAAAGCGTCTGAATTGTAAGTATTAATATTAGGAAGCTGGGGGCAACATTTAAGTGACAACAGATAGAGAAGTCTCACGAACACTAATGACGCTGACACTTGCCCATCCCAATCATTTTACAAAACCCTTACACCACAAATATCTATTTCACTTGGGGATGGGAATGGAGAATTTCATCTTCCTGTGAGCTCTGTGAGGTCAGGGACTAGGAGATGTGTTTTTATCACTGTCCCCTCGATGCAGAACTGAGTCTGAAAAATAGTAGATGCCCAATAAATATTGAGCAGAATGCAATTAGTGTATCAGTTGGGACTCCTGGAAAGCCAATTCCGGTGACTCACCCAGGCTCAGGGGTGGGGGGACTAGAACTCAGGTCTCTGACACCCTCTCCAGTGCTCTCCTCTCTGCAATAGTTCCCCCTACCCGTGGTTCTGCCTCCCGTGGTTTCAGTTACCCTCCGTCCACCATGGTCTGGAAATAGTCAAGGGGAAATTCCAGGAGTAAACAGTCCATAAGTTGTAAATTGCAAACTCTTCTGAGTAGCGTGATGAAACCCCGTGCGTTCTGCTCCGTCCAGGCTGGGAGTGAATCACCCTTCGTCCAGCGCCCACACACTGTACACACTCCCGTTGGTCACTTAGCAGCTGTCTTGTGATCAGATCGATGTTGTGGTGTCACACTGCTCATGTTCAAGTCACTCTTGTTTCACTGAGTAATGATCCCAAAGGCAAGACTGGGGGTGCTGGCAATTTGCATGTGCCCAAGAAAAGCCATAAAGTACTTCCTTTCAGTGAAAAGGTGAGAGTTCTTTACTTAATAAGACACTTTATCATCTTACATTATTGCAAGCAGAATAAGGGTGACTGTAATACAATAAGATATTTTGAGAAAGACCACATTAACATAACTTTTATTACAGTGTATTATTATAACCATTTTATTTTATTATTAATTATCATTGCTAATCTCTTACTGTGCCCAACTTATAAATTAAACCTTATACTAGGTATGCATGTGTAGGAAAAAAAAGTACAGGGAGGGTTTGGTGCTACCCCTGGTTCTGGACATTCACTGGGCATCTTGGCACGTATTTCCTGTGGATAAGCATGGACTACTTGACCGTTACTAGCTTGCTAAAATGAAAAGAAGCTGGAGCCACTTCTGAGGTCATCACAATGTTAGAACATAAAGAAGGAAGAAGAAAGCAAGGGGTCTTTGGTTCAGTTGGACAAAGCCAGCCAGTCTGTGTAAATAGCTGATGTACTTGTTTCTAGATCAAGGAAGACGGACAGGTTCTAATCCAAGAACATCATTGTCAGTGAGACCTTTGAAAAGCAAAATACTCACTTAGGAAAATAAAACGTGTTACATTCACGGTATGATAATTTCTGGCTGTGAGACTGCGGTACCAGTGATCAGTTTCTTCGTGCGTCTGCCAACGATGCTTTGTATTACTGACGGGTTCTAAGAATATCAGTTCTCCATCGCTTACACGCTGTTCTGGTGGCCACGTGAAGCAATTTGCACGCATCTAAGGATGTGTCCTTAATTTTGCCTATTTTCCTTATTCCCTGTATCCTACTTAGAAGCCAGTCCTGTGGACGACACCTCCAAATAGACTCCGTGTATGTTCACGTCTCTACTGGCGTGGTGCCCGTCAGGACAGCTCCGGCAGCTTCTGAGCTGGTCTGTGTGCTCTCCATTCTGCACATGTCAGGCAAACCTCTCTCCTAAAAGCTGGAAACTGTCTTAGGTTGTGTTCCCCAACAGCAGACTCTGAGATGGGGATTTGTGGGAAAGTAACTTACTAAGAAGCATTCCTAGGAAAGACCAGAAATGGAGTAGGGGAATGAGGCCAGGAAGGGAAAGAGGCATAGAAATATGCTATCTCAATGCGTCCCGGGGAAGGGACCTGGGAGTATCTCTTAGGAGAGCTTTGAAGTGTAGAGCACACCTCGGATGGCCCCCGTCAGGAGCAAGGAAGCTGGTGCATTGATACGCCTTGTAGCTGCCAGGCATTTGTAAGGACTGCAGCCAGGGGTCACACATGCCCAGGCAACTCAGCTCTGAGTATACAGGAAGAATCATCATGTTCTCAAAAATAACAATGACGGTTACTTTCATTCCATAGGCAAGGAAACTGAGGCACAGGCTGGTCCAATAAATTGCCCAAGACCACACAGTCAGGAGACTGAATGTGACCCTGGAAGTCTGTCTTAGAGTCCGTCTTCTTACCCATAGCTTCATATGATGCTCTGCTCTCTCACACGCAGGAAGGGTGGGCAATGGTGAAAGTGCCCGAGGAAGTCTACAGAATTACTGCCTTATAATTTTCCAGAGTGTCAAGGCCATCAAAGTCAAGGAAAGGCTACGGGGCTGTTCCAGACTCAAGAAGTTAGAGGTATAAGAGCTAAATGCATCAGGTGATTCTGAATGTGATACTCCAACTACAAAAGACGTTCTTAGGACAGAAGGAGAAATAAGCATGGGATCTGAGGGTTAGGTGGTAGGCATATTTCATGCTGGTTTCCTGACTTTGATGGTTGATTGTGGTTGTATAAAAGAGTGTCCTTGTTTGTAGGAATACACAGAAATGTGCTTGTGGCATCCTCTTCTATTCCAGAGGTTAAATTTTCTACAATTTTGAAGTGGCCCCAAGATGAAAAAAATCTTCAAGAAACACTTACTGAATAATTATCTTAAGTACAATTCTTAGCTCTGAGTTGCAAAATAGATATTTAGTAAGACTATGGTCTTAAAAGCCATACTTTTACAGGAAAACACTGTTATTCTGGTATTTCCCAAACTGGCCTTTTCTATCTCAGGGACCAATCTTAGTGGGCAGACCACAATGGGAAATGTAGACTGGGAAAGGTGAGGTCATGAATTTGGAGAAATTTCTCATCACACAGAGCTGGAAAAGCCCTTGGGAGCCAGAGGGAGGAGCCCAAAAACGTGGCCAGGATAGGGGAGAGCTATAATTCTGACAGGAGTGTCCTGAGTCTAGGTTTGAGGGCACCTAGATCTTTAGTTGGAAGGTTGCAGGGAACACATCCTATTCAGGGAAGCATTACATTGGGCACAGGTTGCATGTGATTGGCTTGGGGCAGGAGAATGTCATGGGTCAGCCTGGGCAGCCTCACGGGGGAGCGTACGTGGGGCAGGGGGCACAATCAACCACTGTATGAGGGGGGACATGGCAGTGTTGTATGAATGATTTTTCTAGAAGACTGGGTTCAAGGAAAGGAAGTTCAGGGAACTGGGACTTCACAACCAGAGGAAATGATGAGATCATGGTCATTCACACCAGACGCCAGCACGGAGCCCAAAAGCGTGGAGGGTTCAGCTCCATCTCAGTGGACGCCCACCCAGAACGCCCCTCGAGCACGGAGGCTACACCACAGGGCAGTGATTGCGGTAAGGACGGAGGGTGGTGCTCGAAGCCCATGAACAAAGGAACCGATGTGGAAGCAGAGCCCATGGGCTAGGCATACCTTCCCAGAGCTACGAGGGCATAACTGTTCCTTGGTGCCCCACTGCATTTTGGGAAGGGGGCAAGACCCCTGAGGCTGAGGGAAGTTCCAGGAGGTTGGAAAATTACCCCCCAAAAAAGTTAGCAAAAAGGTGTAGTAATGCCATTCTCTGATGAATTTAGGGATTTCTGCTCTTAGTAGAAATGAAATTTGAGAGCAAAAGGATTATATATTAGAGGAAATGATTTGTATGATCTGCTTCCCCTCACCCCCATTTTTATACACTGGAGCCATAGTTATAAATGTCAGCTTCTCTATAGAAATCATGTACATAATGACAATAATTAGAAGGTCTGAGGGTGAGGCCCCCAGCATCCTTTGATGACATGTCCAGAGAAGGCTCTTCTAGAACTGAGACCTGGCCAAAGAGAAGGAACCTGTAATGGAAAGCATTGAAAGAAAAGTGTGCCAGGAAGAAGAAATAGGCCAGGCAAAGGCCTTCAAGTATTCTGCAGCTTGGTGTGGTTGAGGTCCCAAAAGAAAGCCAACGGGCTGGAGCTTAGAAAGTTAGGGGCGGAGAGACCGAGGCTGAGTGAAGACGAGCAGTAGGCAGGGACCAGACTACGCAGGGCCCGGTAGTCCATGAGGAGGAGGTCCGGACTGTACAGGACGTGCCACAGACGCCACAGAAGAGCTCCCAGGATGAGTGCTGCGTGATCTAACGTGTGATTCAAAGTGGTCGCTGGGGCCTCTCAGGGAGAAAAGGGAGACTGGGAGGACGAGAGAGAGGCTGTGGCAATGCAAAACCAGAGATGGAGTGAGGTGGGTGGTTTCAGGGTATAATTTGGATGTAAAACTCCAGAACTTGCTGATGGGGAAGAAAAGAAACTGATGATATTTCCTAAGGTTTTAGCTTGCATACGCCTGTCAGTGGTGGGAGGGGTGATTGAGTCATTGACCAAAATGGGAGGACCAGAGCAGAAAAGTTGGGCGTGGGATGGGGTCGTCATTTCATCAGTCAAGTTCGGCAACTTGTGGATGCCTCAGTCACTGCTGAAGAACATGGTCTGTCAAACCGTAATCTCCCTTCCAACGAAAAGAATGATGACGGTGCGCGCAGTACATCCAATACAAGACCATTTTGAAGGCCAGGTATTTTCCGTGTAAGGTTTTTATTTGCCTAGTAATCTGTTCATGGAACTGTTTACATTTGAACTTGGATGCCTGGCTATAATTAAAATCACTCTCGAATGTATCAACAGAGCCCTAAATTAAAGACCTGCTAAGGGCTTTCTATGATTGAGTAAGTCTTCATATCCTCTTTGAGATGAACCACCATCTAAAATTTTCGACACACGTCATGTTTGGCATCCATCAAAAAAAAAGTATGAGAGAAATATTCCATGTTTAAAGCAGAGCTGAAAAAAAAAAGAAGACAAAAAATTCCATATTGCATAAAAGAAAGAGTTAGGTTACCACCCAAGTGAAGGGAAATCAATGGGACGACTTTGGAGACCCATTTCAATCCGTTGTTGACATTGTTTTCTGGTAGTAATTTTCTCAAAATGTTCCCCGTATTGAGTTTGCCTATTGATTCTATTATTTTTGACCTTGCATTAGTGTGGGCTAATCTTACATGCCATAAAATTTCCTTTCACAGCTAAAATTATTGTATGGCTCTGGAGGAAACCTGCCATCAGGTCAGGCACCCCTCAGGAGTTTGATGAGCGTATAAGCGGCAATAATGAGTTATGTTGACTTCCAATACACTTTTGTGTTGTTTACATTTTATTAAATGGTTTAAGCAGGGTCGTCATAGAAATGACCAACATATTGACTGAAACACTCAAGCCTGAATGAATTGAAGGCCGCAGACAGCGGACCAGATTGGTCAGCTTGACTTGGAGTCAATAGCGTAAATATATATTTGGCTGCAGAATCGAAGCCAACTTTATATTCATTATTCTGAAAACCGTGCTAAACAAATAGCTACAAAGTACATCACTGGAAGACGCCCTTTCTACTCACCCAGTGGCCCCCCCCCCGGTTGTGCCCCCTCCTAAACCAAATAATGCAAACTACGTGAATACAGCCCAGATGAGGAGAGGCGGTAGGGATGGAGTAAATGGGAGAACAAAAGCTTTTGAATGGTTTTCCTGGGAAAAGAATAGATGTATTGTTGGTTCCAGGTAGGGAAATTTGGCAGCTGTGTTTTCAAAGGGTTTATGAAGTATAGTCACAACATGTCATTAGTGTCCCATCCGCCCCCCACCCCACCCTCCCACCGGTCTCCATAGGAGGTCAAACTACCTGTGCACCGCTCACCCCTTGCCTTTGATGCTCTAGTTGTTGTTCAGGTTGCCTGAGACGAAATTTCAGGATTTACTGGCACAAAGCTAATGGGTTTGCCCACGAATGCTTAGAAGACTATTGCTAGAGGAGTTAATTTGCCTCTTAATGATTTAATTATATGCTACGGCTCTGCTGTATAAGAATAATAATGTTCCTTACTTTCTTGCTGTGGCTGGGGCTGCTGACTTTGGAAACTTTTGGAAAAGAATTTTCTGATTTTTTTTACATTTTTACAATTATTTTTGCTCTTCTTTAGAGAGTGGGGGATTGAGCCATTGGAGCAGAAAGGAGAACTTTCTCATCCTGCAAAGTAGCATTCACCCCTAGCAGAGTGAGGGGTCTGTCAGGGTAGCAGGGAGGACCATTGTAAGATGTGTTGCGGTTTTTCTTCTCATTGTCTTGATTGAACCCGTCTAGTAAGACTGGTCTTTATTTTCATGTCGAGTTCAACGAGGCAACCTCGTTTGCCCAACAGAGAGGCAGAAAGTGGGTGAATTAGGGATCCCATTGAGGCCTTTGGACTCCTGAACCCAGTTTTTGTTTTGTATGACCCACCTTTATGTGGCATAAAAAAACTCCTTTGTAGTGCAGCTTGTGTTTTTTGGAAGCAGACCCTGAGACCGAATTGGAGGTCCCAAGTGTTCTTTGGGGTCATTACCTATAAGCAGAAGGGGAGGCACCAGGATCTGGCAGAGGCAGGAGTCGAACTGAAGGCAGCCCGGGAGAGCCTCGGCCAGCCCCGTGGGAAGCTCGGGGGCTGGTATTGCTCATCAGGTGTCTGCACTGGGCAGAACTGGCCAGCCCTTCGTGCCACCACCTCACTGTAGCGCTATTCCCAGTGCTCTAAGGGGGAGACCTGGAGTTAGCTGACGTTTCGCAGCTGTGGCAGCCCCTGAATTCAAGAAGACACAGCTGGACAGCGCACCTGTGTGTACAATTCACTGTTTTCCAATCTGTCTAGAAAAACACTACCCATTCAAGACAGGAACAGAAGAAGAAGTAGAAAGATTGTGGGGTTCTGGACTGGGACACCTGATTTCTTATCCCAAATCTACCTCTTCCTGGCTAGGGAATTGTGGCAGGTTAGTTGAACCTGGAGGTTAATCCAATCTGTAAAGTGGGCATGCAGGTAGCATTTTATTGACTTATGATGAGGACTAGGAATAATTTCTGCAGTGTACCTTTGGCCCATGGAAAATATTGCTCTGAGCCTCTGGAGAAAGAGACTATATTGTGGGCCACCCATTGGTCGCCCACATACCAACCTGAACATGCCTTTTCCTTTCTTTCTGCTCCCCCAAAGCACCATGGGAACCCCTGAACCCAGAGCTGGGCTTTCCTCTGCGCCTTTCACTGTGGTATCTGACCTCAGATGGGCTGAGAGTAAGAGACGGAACTCCCCTGACCTTGGGGGCCTTTGAGTGGCCATGCTATTAATATGATAGCCCCTTCCTGGAATTCACTGCACAGGCCAGTTCTCAGACCAAGGGTTTCTCTCCTGTGCTTGGGGCTGCAAGGGAGGCTGGGCAGCAGGGTCAAGCTTGAGGCCACAAGCGCACCTGCCTTGTGTCCTCAGCATCCAGGTAAAGGCAGAAGGGTGTTCCCAAATGTCTAGTGAGTGCTTGTCATTGGCTGGCCATCGAGTCGTGCCTTTTGCATGAATTTCTCATTCATTTATTTTAAAATTTTTTAATTGTTATTCTATTACAGTTGTCCCAGTTCCTCCCCCTCCCCCCTTCACCTTCCATTCAGTCTTAACAACAGTAGCCTGACACCAAGGCTGCCTGACACCAGGCTTCACTCGGGAAGCAGGCGAGGAAGGTGAGGGGAGCCGATCACATCCACGTTTGGGAAAGCCTCGAGGTCTTGCCGTCCCTGTGATGGATTCCCTCCCCTCTCTTTAGTGAGAGAAAGCCCCTTCTCCTGTTCCCTTGGCTTTACTCCCACCTTCCTACAGAATGCAGTCCTCCGAGACACGGCGTAGGCACGTGCAGGTTTGACACGCAAATGAGAAATGGAGGTTGCCGAGTGCAGGGTCCTAGACCGAGAACTTCCTCGGCCGTCTGCAGCCCCTCTTCCCTGTCTGCTGGCCTGCTCCCTTTGACCACCGTCAGTCTCTGTAAGTTCTCTGTCTCCACGGTTGTCATCCTGTAGAATGATTACCAGCTTTCCTCGGATGATGCTTATCAGTTCAGTTGTACTTAAGTTTCACGTAAGGGAATCGCTGTGGAATTCTAAAGTCAGACTCTCCTACCCAGCTCTACTATTTATGAACTATGTGACCTGGGTCAATTTTTTTAAGCTTTACTTTGGAAACTTGCCATCTGGAAAACAGAATAATGTTACTTATGGGGTTGTTTACCGAGGTAAAGAATTTAAATACCTGGAATATAGTAAATGCTCAACAAATTCTTATTCCTATTTTACGCCGTTTTCCGTGAAGAGAACAGATTTGAGGTTGCATTTTGACTACACAGCTGGATGTGTTTTGTTATATACTTTTTTTCCTGCAGCTCCTGAGGAAAGGGCTTAAGAAACAGCAGTGATTACTAATATGCTATCGGCTTTCAACTCCCAAAGGGTTATTTTCAGAACGATCCGCAGCCTTTATGGGGTGGAGGCAGGGGCGAGCAGAGGAACCCTGCAACCTTCAAAGAAGTCCGGGGGATTTGGTTTCTCTGCAGAATCAAAGGGACTTCCTCCCCCTGCGGAAGGAGACACCAAGTGATAAACCAAGCACCCTCTTTGAAAATTTCCCCCTGTATTTGTCCCTAGAGGAGTGTGCCT
This sequence comes from Tonatia bakeri, assembly GCA_004024845.1. Classification (NCBI taxonomy): domain Eukaryota; kingdom Metazoa; phylum Chordata; class Mammalia; order Chiroptera; family Phyllostomidae; genus Tonatia; species Tonatia bakeri. The sequence goes on along the minus strand of PVIA01004399.1, from coordinate 111,116 downwards.
CAGGGAGGTGTATTGTTTGAAGCTTTTAGCCTGGAGCTTAATTTTCAAAAGTATTTCCCTAGAAGCAGATTAGCTCCCTTTAATAGTCACAGGTGCCCTAAGCTGTGCCGGGAAGATTACCCCAAGTCCCCTTGCAGACGGGTCTCAGAGCAGGATGCGTTATTTATTTCATCGCTCAGAGAAAGGGTAGCTTTTCTTCTGCCCTGTTTCAGCCCCTGCCGTCTTGTGGGCGGGGACGCGTGCCTGAGAGATGAGACTTCAGCAGGACTAAAGCCAGAGCCCTACTCATTTGCAGCAAGATGTAAGCCAGGGACATCCCTTTCCTGGCAATCCCATCCATCCGCCCTGCCTGGTGAGTCCAAGTTCCACCAGGAGCCAACTCTGCGACCAGGACTGGAGGGTAGAAGCCAAGAAACCCTGGGAAGGGACGGAACACAAGACAAGGTTGGGATGGGATGTGATCTAGGAAATTCCCACCGTGGACAGCTGGAGTTTTCCCCTGCTGGGGACCCATGAGATGGAGTGGAACACACACCTCTGAGTCCTCCCCACTGAGGGCGGGGAGTAAGGGAGCTGGGGCATTGACACACCAGTTCCCACCAGTGCCTGGTTGAGGGCTGATCCCTGGGGCTGCTGGTTCTCTGGCACTCTGGTCCTGCCATGTTCTGGACGGGGCGGACTCAGAGGCCAGGGAGCGCCCTCAGGCACAAAGGACATCAGGCCAGCGTGTCCTGAGGGGTGGGGGCTCAGCAGATATGGGCGTGCACCAATGACAGTGGCCGCAAATGCTCTCCAGGGGTTGAATCTTCAGTTTCTGATTTGTCTGTTCAGGTCCTGTGCTTAGGGCTGAGGTGACACAGAGGAGTAAGGTCAAGTTCTGTCCTGAGGATGCTCACAATTTAGTGAGCGAGTCGATGAAGACAGGCAGGTAATAAATAATTTCGAGCCAATAATATTACTATTATATATGACATATCAATACATAACATTTAATGTATTATATTAATAATTAGTACACCAACACGTATTTAATTTTATATGATAATTAATCCTATTAATTAATATATCTGATAGTAAACTAAAATTATTATATTAATATATTTCAGATATACTTATAATGTATTTAACCATTTGTGTATCATTTGTCCTGGGCCGTACTCCAACCACTAGATTAATTTATGTTTATCACAGAACCTCCACAAGGTGGGTGTTTTATTGCCTATTTTAGGGCTGAGGAAACACATCTGCAGACTTTCAGCCCACGCACGGCGGGGCCAGACTGGAAGCTGACCGCCTGGGCCCAGAGCCGCCCTCGTCTGCTGCACTGTGTCGGTCAGGTCCCTCGACCCCGCCAGCATCGACCTCCCGAGCCGGGCAGTTCTTTGACACGGGGTCTGTCCTGTGCACTGTAGGGTGTTGACCGGCATCCCTGGCCTCTGTCTGCGGGACGCCAGTAGCGTCTCTCATTCCTCTGTCCCCACCTTCTGACTCGTGACAGCCAAAGTGTCTCCAGACCAGCGATTTTTCCTCTCATGACACATGTCAACTAATTACAAAAATTCTGTGGCACATCAAAAAATATGTTTTTTGCCAATCTGACAAAATAGGTATAATTTTGATTGACTTACAAAAAACAATAATAGTAGTCATTACCTACCCTTTTTTTCCTCCAAAATGACTTTGAAAAATCAGGTGCCTATACTTGTATATAAGGATTTCTAGTACCAAGGATTAACCAATCATATGCAAACTTACGTGAAATTCCCAATAAGATGCAACTCCATTGTATGACCTATATATTTATGGTTCAGGACGGGGCATTCACACCAGATGGCTATTGTTCTGTTGGCTGCTGTCATTTTTTTATTTGACAATCTATAGGAAAAAAGGTCAGTGACCCTGACTAAATCGTCAGGTGGTGCACCTTGTAAAAATTCTTGTGGGACACCCGTTGAAAACCGCTGCTCTAGACTATGCCAAATGTCTGCTGAGGTGCAAATAGCTCCAATTAAGAACCACCATTGTCATTAAGAAGCAATCAGTACTGCCCAGCAAATGTTTACAGAATGCAGGTCAAAATTTCTTCTTTCTCTATTGCTTAAATTTCCTTTCTACCAAACACGAAGAAGTGTAGTAGTTCGGAGCTGATTGTATCTGTAAATCAACAACCGAATATCTTTGAATGCAGAGAACAGGGAAGTAGGAATGAAGCTATTGAGAAGTAAGGTTTCGCGGGGGCATCTGTGTTGTGAGCAAGGCATTCTGGTCTCAGCTTGCCCGCTGAGCTTTGGTACGTGCCCTTTGGACAGGCTGTTTGCATGGTCATTTAAATCTTATCTTCCAATCTGACTCACTGAAAAATAAGTGAAAAGACCATTAGATGAGAAAGGACAGTGAGTTCACAAGGAGCGATTTGTTTTCTTCTTTTCCGTCTTCGCTGGGTATTTTATTTGTGAACTTTTATAGTGTTCTGCTTTGAACCCCTCTCACCCAAGTAAATAAATCCCTCTTCTTTCTGTCACAAGCCTGGAGATTCCAAGCTTTATGTTTCAAATCCTCCAAACCCCATTTTATCCATGTGGCTTCTGAGAACCGGTCAAGTTTGAAAACTGATCCTTGAGATTTCTGGGTGTTTTGTGTGCGGACAATAGCGAGAACTTTGGTATTAACGTGGCCTTATTTGTCTCCTTGCTTTCGTCTGGCAAAAACAGTCTTTAATTCAGTGTCTTCCAAATTTGGCTGGATAGCTGATCTGCGTGCACAGAGAAACTTCATTTTAGTGTTGGGAGCCTGAAGAATTCACGTTTTCAATTGATCACGTGAGTGTGACCCCTGATGTAGAAGCATTCTTTATAACAAAGCAGTTCCACAATTCCCTAGGACCAATGCTGTTGTTGGTGGTCCCTGGCCCTGCTCATAAAATAAGTCACTGGTGACTTAGATTCTGTCTGTGTGCTATTTTGTGGGAGGTGAAATGCTACCCTGGGTCAGAGTGCGGGCCTTGGGGCCGGACAGAACTGGCTGGAAGCCAGGCACCAGCACCGCGGTCTCTGTGAGATGAAACCAGTGTGGCAGGTGAAGCAGCGGCTGCCCAGAGGGGCCGGGGTCCTAATCCCTGACACCTGTGAATGTGTTCCCTCCCCTGGCGAAAGGGACTCAGCAGAGGTGTTTAAATGAAGAATCTCCAGGTGGAACGTTACCCCAGATTATCCAGATGGGCCCGATATCACAAGCAGGGATCAGAGTCCAAGCCAGAGGGAGAGGGAGACTGGAAGGTGCTGCGCCGTCGGCTCTGCACGTGGAGGAAGAGGCCATGAGCTAGAGCTGCAGGCGAACTCTAGAAGCCGGAAAAGGCGAGGAAATGTGTTCACCCTGGGGGGCGTCTCCGAAGGAACGAAGTCCTACCGATTCCTCGATTCCAGCCCGTCGTGACCATTTTGACCTTTGGCCTGTGAACTGGAAGATAACGGATTTGTGTACTTTTAAGCCACTAAGTTTCTCTTGATTTGTTACAGGAAACTAGTACAGCAAGCCACCTCATCTCTGGAAACGTTGCTTGGTCATTTACAGAGTAGAATAATAACAATACCTATCCCATCTGAGCTGTTGTGAGAACTGAGCTGATGTGCTTGGCACCGGGCCTGGACCAGAGAATGCACCTAAAGATGCAGAATTAGTCACGGCTTTTGATCCTGCTGTATGGTAGCATCTCTATCATCCCGCCGACTATTAGGCTTCCAAAATACCCATCCGTGATGGTTAATTTCATGTGTCAACTCGTCTGCACGCTGCTGCCCAGCTGTTCGGTCAAATACTAGTTTAGAGGTTGCGGAGAATTCCTAGCTCCCGTATTTGTGGATGTGATTAACTCTTATAATTAATTGACTTTAAGTAAAGCAGATTACCCTCCAGAATGTGGGTGATCCTCATCCAATGAGTGGAAGGCTTTCAGAGCAAAGGCTGAGTGAGATTTTCAGGGAAGAAGCCTGAAAGTCTGTCTCAGGACTGAAGAATAGAAACCCTACCCCCAGTTTTTTGCCCGCCAGCTTGCCCTATAGATTCAGACTCCCGACTGCAATGTCAACCCTTGCCTGAATTTCCTTTCGGCCTCCCCTACACATTTTGGAATTGCCAGTCCCCATAATTGTATGAACACATTTCTTACAATAAATTTTTCTGTGTGTATCCCATTGATCTGATGAACCCCGACTAATATATCATCCAAACCAAAAGATTTAAGAGCCTGAAACAGGAAGAGGTGGTACTGGCAAATACTAGGTCCAGCACAAATAACACCCCTGTTTAATTACAAAATCTTTTATTATAAACTCCTAAGCATGTAATTCTGTAACATAGCAATATCACACCCAAGCACACTATATGACCTTTTAGGTGAAAGGTTTAAATTAAACGTATAAATTATTATACCCTTATCATTGCCCTACCAACCACACTCAAGCAGGCCTTCCTTCTGCTGGACCCTGGATGTAATATTAAACTTGCCAGTTTGCTAAGAACTATGTATTTCCTTATCCACATCGAAAAGACTGTACCTCAGTTGTTTCCTTTTTTTCCCCTTTAAACTAAAAGTGTGTAATTAAGATTATGGTAATAATAATCGTGTAAGACAAAATGTCACAGGAAAGGAATTGGGGTGGTTCTGTGAGGTCCTTTTATAATGGGGTTTGACCTTGAACTTAGAGTTGATAGTCCACACAAATGACTGGTATCGCCACACCAGTTTGTATACAGCAACTTCACTAACCCCTCTGCTTGTCCCCTGCCCTGTCCCAATCCCCTAAGTGCTGGCCCTCGTGGTCCAGCGACTGAAGTTTCAGGCCTGCATGTGGGGTGGCGTGTTTTGATTGGGTGGTGTGTGCTGAATAGGTTGTTGATTATTTTGGCATTGCTTCTGCCTAAAACTAATGGTCAATGAACAAAACACATTGAAGAATTGTCCAGTTGTTCAAATTGAAATTGTCTCTAACTGTACAATTTCAACATATGTTATCAATGTAAAAAATAAAATAGGTGAAAACATTCATATTTCATTTCTTGGGGGAAAATTTAAATCTTCATTTTCAAGCCATTCTTCTGAGGGTATTTTGTCTAATTTTTTCTTTAACTGGAGACAAGTATGACTATTTCAATTGGACAAACATGTATGTTTTCTCCTCTGAAGTTAAGTCTCACTGTCTCACATGCTGATTCACATGTAATTCCGCATAAATTATTTCATTACTGGCCTTGGTAGAGAAGGCTAACATATTCATACTGTTGGACTTTCTTCCCCCAATTTTGTAGAGAAAACCATTTGCCAAACACAAGGTTTTGATCACTGAGCAACTTGCAATTCCTAGGAGGCCTTTAAAAGGATTTGGCTCGTCAAACACTGACTTAAAATTTGCCGTAGCAGTTGTTAAAAATTACATAAACGTAAGTTTATTTTTAAACTTCAACTGACCAAAGCCTGGATAGTGGAAGAGGAGAAGATAACTCCTGTCGTTCATGAGCTGCCATGGACGCTCTTCCACAGAAACTGAATCACCAAGGTGCTGATTGTATCAGCAATGTCTTGCATCTGTCTTGGAAATTGTAGCTTACAGCCATCAAGTTCTTCCACACAACTCTGTCCTGCCGGGAAACCATAGAGGTGAGCTTGTTGGTTCCACACCAACTTTCCTAGGAGCCAGTGCACCATTCCCTTCCCTAAACTAAGTGCCACTGTGCGGGTAGGCAGGGCTACTAGGCCAGGAGAGGGAAGGTACTCCCCAAAGTCCACCACACCCACTTTCCGGAGGATAAAGGCCACGCCCATCTTGTTAATCCAAATTTCTACCCCTTAGGACAGTACTGGCCCAAAGTGCTCTGTAAATATAGGAGATTTCACAATATGCCATGGTTATGTTCTAGAACAATACAGAGGGAGTAATTTGGCCTCATCTATAAGTTAAAGTTACATCACAGGAAAATGCAATTTATACAAAAGAAAAAAAGTGATCAGTGGGAGCTATGTAGTTTGATACATGTTGAGGATACACATGTAGAAAGAAAACACAACTTGTGAAGGAGAAATTCATACACAAAAATTATTTTCAGGGGCACTTAATGTAAAATAAAAGGACATGAGCCACGTTCCCAGATTTTGAACATATAACACACCAGCCCTGTGAAGAATGTCCCCAACACATGTTAAATAATGCTCAAGATAAATTATATAAACAATAACAGAAAAGGTTTTATGGAGTCATTTCTCCTTTTTTAAAAAGATTTTATTTATTTATTTTTAGAGAGAAGGGGAAGGAGGGAGAAAGAGAGAGAAACGTCAATGTGTGGTTGCCTCTCAAGTGACCCCCACTGGGGACCTGGCCTGCAACCCAGGCATGTGCCCTGACTGGGAATCGAACCTGCGATGCTTTGGTTTGCAGCCCGAGCTCAATCCACTGAGCTATGCCAGCCAGGGCCATTTCTCCTTTAAAAGGAGAACTCAGGACTCCTTGTTGTGGGGCAGGGTGGGGGTGGTCGTAGGAGCCCTTACGTCCTACATCAAAGGCAGCAAGCGTGCAAGGGAAGACCCGAGAAGTAGTGAGTGATGCAGGTAGGGAGGGGGAGCAGAAGGGAAACCCACAGCCCACTCTCCCAAGTCCTTGCCAACGTTTGCGAGACTAGACGCAGCAGGACAGAGAGCCAGCGTAGGCCCCTGGAGCGTGGGCTGCACTGTTGTTGGCCTGACCATGGTTCTCCCAGCGCACCAGGGAGAAATAAAGTATGGATACTTTACATCAGCCTTTATATGCATCTAAACAATAATATAGATAATGTATTCAATCATGGGTCTTGACATTTGGTATTTTTATGGCACCATGCCTTCATTCTCTTCAGCCAAAGGTACCATTTATCAATGCATGCTAAAAATATTAGTCCTATATGTATACAATGATAAGCAAGTGGTATTTAATGTGATTCTCCAGTAGCTATCATCTTCATTAACAGGAGTTGTTAATTTTTCCAATTTATCCACCTCTCTGAAGATTCCCCCTCATTTTATTTCTGTTGGTTTTTGGAAGTTGGTTCATTCTCTTAGTTCCTTTCCTATTCTCCCACATTCCCTTCTCAGCCCCCTCTGTCTTTCTTCAGGTTTTTAGTGCCCCATTCATGTTTTCAAACATGCTAACTCGTTCTTGATTGTTGAACCCTTCCCTCCACCCCATGCCCTGACAGCGCAGCTCTGCTGCCCTCACTCTCCTGCCCCTGGTCCGGGTCCTGGGTTATGTTGTGCCGGCCTCAGGCAGGACGAGGAACAGCCACTCAGCAGAGTAAGTAAGAGTAATGCGACTGTGTATTGTAACGAAATGGGAAGATAGCTATTTTAACCTAATGGGCCCCTATTTCTAGAGATAAACAATTAACACTCCCTATTAAAAAAAATAAAAACCATTTTAATTTGCTCTCTGTGTGGGTAAGGGCTATCTAAACTTTAAAAAAAGATGGAAATATGTGCAACATGTGTGGCACAGGGGGTGCAAATCTGCTTACTATTGAAGAGAGCGTGGAAAACAGTTTTTGAAAACTAAGGTCTATGGAAAAGATGGGCCAAAGACCATTCCTACAAGAGAATACTCAGATGGCTAATAAACATTTGAAAATGGTAAACTCTAGAAAGAAAGAAGTTTATATTAAAAGAACAAATATAAATTAAAAAAAAAACTCAATGCCGGGGGAAGGTGTGGTGAATCGGCCCCAGGAGGTCCAGATATGGACAACTCGATTTTCTCACCATCTGGCAAAATGAAAACAACTTGCTTTTCTCTCATGCGTGATTCAGCCCCTGTGGGGACTAGTTTACCCATCTTAATTTATAGGACTTCATTTTAATTTCTCATTTGTGGTCTCTTTGCCCTTCCTTGCCACCGTGCCTTGGAGGCCAGAAGGTCCTACCTACGCTAATAGTCCTCCTAACTTTGACGGGTCTACTTCCCTCATCCTGACTGAGCGGGGAGGCTGCCGTAGACCGTGACCGATTCATCCCAGTTTCCCTGGTGTCAGAGCTGGAAATCCCTGCAAAAAACCCTCAGTCCTGGGCAAACTGAGACAACTGGACACCTGCTGTTGTGTGAAATTAAACACAACAACAACACAATCCCATTGTACCATTTACCCAGTGTATTCGTTTTCTAGGGCTGCTGGAACGAAGGATCATAGACGGGGAGGATTATATAACAGAAATTAAGTCTCCTGTGGCCTGAGAGGCTATGAGGGTGGAACCGTGGTGTGAGCTCTCTCTGAGGGTTCAGCGCTAAACCCTCCCTTGCACCTCTGGCTGCTGCGGGCTGGAGATCCTGGGTGTGTTTTGGCTCAGCAGGCACCTTTGTCGATCTTTGCCTCTGTCACCGCATGGCCATCTTCTCTCTGTGCATCTCCACGTAGTCTTCCCTCTGCACTACGTCTGTGTCTAAATTTCCCTTTTTTAAATACAAGGATGCCCTGGCTGGCGTAGCTCAGTGGATTGAGCTTGGGCTGTGAACCAAAGCATTGCAGGTTCAATTCCCAGTCAGGGCACATGCCTGGGTTGCAGGCCATGGCCCCCAGCAACCACACATTGATGTTTCTCTCTCTCTCTCTCTTTCTCCCTCCCTTCCCTCTCTAAAAAAAAGTAAATAAATGGAATCTTAAAAAAATGAAAATAAATTAAAAAATTAAATACAAGGACACAGTTCTATTGGATTAGACCGCATTCTAACAGCCTTGTCTTAATTTGATTAAATCTGCAAAGACCCAATTTGCAAGTGAGGGCCCATTTGAGGTATGGAGGGTTAGGACTTTGACATATATTTGGGGGGAGGGAGGCACAATTTAACTCGTAACACTCAGTCTTCTATTCTTTGGTTCTTGTAGTATGAACTCTTCAGTGTAAATCATTCGCGATTGTAAGCGCAAGGTTGAGACCTTTGTACTCCATCCAGTAGGCATCAACGAGTCACTGATGGCTTCTGAACGAAGAAGTGACATGCTCTAAGTGTCATTTTAATACCATTAATGTGGGAATCGGGTACATGATGTATTGGCTTATGATGAGAGCTGGTTATTAGGACCATGAGAAATCCCCCAGGTCTACTGCCCAGCTCTATCACCGATTTCTGCTGAGATCAGCCTTTTGTTCAGGAGACTTCACACTCCTCTGTATGTCAGGAAAGGCAGGTCAGACGAAGGCTGTGTGCAGGCCTCCCCTCCAGTGGTCCCAGTTAGATCCTAGAGGAGAAGGAGAGAGGGAGAAAGGGGCAAGATAAGGTCGGAGACCAGAGCAGGTGGACCCTGAGGTCATGGTAAGGAGCAGAGATTTTATTCTAAGCCTGATGAAAGCCACGGAGAAATGTGATGAGATTTACATTTTAAAGGAATCTCTCCTGCTGCCGTGTGGAGGACAAATGATAGGGGAGGGGGCAGAATGGGAAGAAAGAGGGAAGAGGGAACAAAGAGACTGACCACTTGTACACCCTGTGTGTCCTGGAGGTCTTCCTTCTTTTCTCTGGTCTGAGAAATTCTTCTGCGTACTTAAGACACACACTTCTTCACTTGGTCAAACTGAGTTGATTTCAATTCCTCGAAATCAATTTCCTCCAGATTAGGACCGTTTCTAAGAACCTCAAATACAGTAGAAATAACACAGGAGGGGAGTAAGGGGTGGCTAGAAGACATACTATGGTGATACATGTGTCGGGCTTAACCATATAGCATTTTTAACTGTAAGTGGTAAAAATATAGTTCTATTATTGGACAGACTTCATTCTACAACAATAGCTCTCAACCAAGGATGATTTTGCCCCCTCGGGGAAGATTTCCCGATGTCTGGAGACGTTTCCGACTTGGGGTGGTGGGGGTGCTGCTGGCCTCCAGTGGGTGGCGGTCATGGATGCTGCCGGACATCTGACAGTGCACAGGACAGCCCCCACCCAAAGACTGGTCCGCCCCTCAGTGGCACCAGTGCTGAGGTTGAGCACCGTCGCTGCAGGGTCTTGTGGGAGCACACACAAGCGTGATTCCCAGGAGGGCTTTCCAAGCCTGCAATGCATCTCCTGTAAGTCGAAGGAAGGAGAAAGGATAACAAAAATTACACTTACCAGTATAGACGTGTGGCCCTCTGAGGAGAATCAGCTGACTCGGCCCACCCTCTCTGGCCCCTTTCACCCGCCTTGACCTTGAAGCGGCGATCTACCCTGGAAGAGAGTCAGTCTCCCATATAGAAGAGGAAGGCTTGCCTAGATGCAGATAATACATTTTGAGGACCGACGTCTTGCGAATGCACCAGTTTCTACTCCTTGTCCTTACCCCTTGTTCTTGCTGTGGTTTTGCAGGTAAGCGCCACATGTTGCTGAATCACCCTCAGTGGTTTTTACAGAAGATGTGTGCAAATACCAAATACAATGCTGACTTGATGCTCAATATTTATCACCCATCTTTACAAGTGGGTGGAAGAAAGCTCCTTCTAAGACTCACTGAACAATTTCCCATTTCTGCCACACGGAAGCCTTAACATCCTTCAAATTCAATCCAGTAAACAAAAGCTTGTTAAACTGAATTGAGTGTCAATAGATTTTCATTCTCAAGAAGGAAAAGAGAGAGAGAGAGAGAGAGAGAGATATGGACAGACAGACAGACTGGTGATTTCAGTCTAGGACTCACCATATAATGGCTCCAGAGGACGAAGGGGCGAGGTGGCCAGGATGCCACCATTCCCAGCACAGCTCCTCACCTTAGAGGTTACAGATCCTTCCTCATACTTGTTCACTGGAGAAAAAAAGTGTTGTCTCATCACCTCCACAAAGACCCTTGGGAGGGGAGGCGGCTGTCACCTGGGCAAATCCTTTTACGTGTTGTCAGTATTCTCTTCCTGCTTATCTCTGAATTACAGTCATGTGTTCAAC
>PVIA01004399.1:0-90030 GCA_004024845.1 Tonatia bakeri | reverse complement strand
GGGTTAGCGGAGGCCCTCCCCAAGGCCCGCTGCTTCTGTCTCATCTCCTTTCCCTTTAAAATGCCCCTGTGGTTCCCCATGGGCTTCAAGCCGGCTCTACTGAAGCACGGTGCGCTGACATAGGAAGGTTAGGAATTTCCTGGGGCGGGGCAGCTCACTGAGTGCCGCGACACAAGTGCCCTTGACGCTCTGGCCCAGGGAACTCTCAGCGGGGCTGCCCTCCAGCGCCCTGGAGGATGCTCAGCAGCGCCCTGGCCTCTCCCCACCCCGTGCCGGTAGCACGTCCTACCCAATGATGACAAACAAAAATGTCCCTGGGGCCACCATAGTCCCTATTTAGGAACCTCCCATGCAGTGAATGACAGGTGGGCCCTGCCACGATGCGGGAGGCGTGGCCGTGGCCATACATTCCCACACGCTGACTCCCCGGAGCATCCTTGGCGCGGACTGGGGTTCTCTCCCAGGAACAAGGCAGTTGGGGTGTCTCCAGGGAAAGGACCCAATGGAGCTCATGGTCTTGGCACACTCATTTTTACAGCAGTGGGGTTTCGGGCTGCAGGGGAACCTTGTAAGGGAACCTGTCTCTCGTTCTCAGGTGGCTGTGGCTCAGCGCATTGTCCCTTCAGTCTTTGTAGCAACTCCTCCCGATGGCTGTCGTTGTGACCCTGTTTTATAGGCGGAGAAACCTAGAGGACAGTCACATGTCAAGGTCACGTGACTTAGAGAGCTGGTGACAGAGCTAAGACTTGAGGCCAGGTCTTTTGGATCCCAGACACCCCTTGGTTGATCACAACGGCTTCTTTGGCCAGGGGAGAGGGTTCTGCGACCCCCCTACATGGGGAGGAAACATGCTGAGTTAAATGAGTGTGACCCCCAGATCCTGGACAACACACTCAGGAGGCTGGCTCCCCTCCGCCTGACAAGCTGAGCACGGTCACCCTGACTGTCCCTCCCAGAAAACTGGCTGAAGGGGACAGACAATGATCCCTCCTTCTGCACAGCGACCTGCCCGTCTAATTTCTCAGTCCCATGTTCTGCTTGAGGAGGAGGGCTTTTACACAATTGTCCCACTGCTGTTGGTTAAATGCTGCTGTCTCGTTCACACGGGGGCAGGACCGTGTCTGCATTGCTTACCGTGTTCTTCTCAGCACCCCGGCTCTCTGCCAGCACTCGCTGAATGAGCCCAAGAATTCAGTTCAATGAATCACTCTTGAAGAAGAGTAAATTAATTTGGGCTTTGATTGCTTTTCTCAGATTTTTAGTCCGCGAGTGGGAATTAGCAATGGGCTTCAAGATGAACAAGGTTGAAATAGTTTGTAGGTAATTGATGTAGGATTTTAAAAATGTCCGGGAGGCAGGTCTGTGTTCTCCGTGTACATCTCTCGGATGAGAGCAGGGAATACTATGTACTGTAGCATTTCTTAATAAAGAAAATACAATACCGAGGATGGTGTGGGTATGTTCACTCATCCTCAACTTAGGCTGACACTCCTGGTGGGAAATGTTTGCCCACTGAGTTCTCATTGGGTTCTTCCATGCAGGCTGAGGACAGAGTGTCACTTGGTGCTGGGGTGGCCTCCCGCTTCACTGCACCCCTCCCCCAGCTCCCTTTTTAACAAAGCGAGAATGCCTCTCCGACTCGGGCCTTTCAGCAGCAGAGTCTAGATAGCATTTAACAGCATTTCTTATGTTTATATTGTGATATAGTCAAGGTGGTTATCTATTTACGGCAAATGATACTTGGTGCTTTATGTTTATGGTTTTCCCATAACATTTCCACGGAAAAAAATTTGTCTACGTGAAAATGAAAGGAAAGTGGATTGAAAGGAAAGTGTTCCATTCCGTCGTGCCAGGTGCTGCACGGACACGGCGAGCATTGTGTGCGAGGTGCACGGATGGGTGGACTTTGAGAAATGCAGCCGGAACTGTTAAGGATATCGATGACACTGGTTTTGAATCCCAAACTGATGCCTTGCTAGTCAGGTGTTTGTTTGTTTGCAAGTGGTTTGTCTCTTCGAAGCCTGGGTCTCCCCCGGGTAGTGATGGGGACAGAATGCACACACCAGTTCTGTTACGAAATGATAATGAGTTAGTAAGTGCAGAGCACTTGGCTTATGACCTGGCATGTGGGAAGCGCTTGAAACCTGGTTGCCGTTTGTGGCTCTGATTCTATCGTGTTTTTCCATGAGCTGCTTCCCTCGCTGGAGGAGCTGCAGAGGCACCTGAGCTTAGAAGCTCAGGCTTCCCTCATTCCTAACATGGTCTGGTTTTGTTGGGTCAGTCCTGCAGGGTCCTGAGCAGGCAACAACTCCTGCCGGTTGCTTATCGCCAGATGGGTGGGCAGCCAGCCTGTCTTCCAAAGCAGTTGTTCCACAGCGTTTTCCTGGAGTGTAAATAACGACCCCATATGAGAAGTCACCTGCTTTTGGATCTTTGGCGGACATTTCAGAAGCGGTGTGTTTCGGCGCGATCCCTGGGAAGCTGCGTGTCAGAGCTGCAGGCAGTTCATCGAGACTCTGTTTTGGTTAGGAGGGCACCTGATTTCACTGCCTCAAGCATTTTGGTGCATAACAATGTGGGAATGGTGAGATTCTCTTGGGTCTTGAAAAGTTTGTGGCCAAAACCTGGGGATTCTGGCTTCAGTACTGGGTTGTTCTCTGAGTTTGGTTCCCTTCTGGTCGCTGTCCTCTCCCCTGTCTTCCTCTCCACACCTTCCAACCTCCACGAATGAGGTCCAATCACCAGTGTTGCCACAGAACCAACCGGCGAGAGGGCATTTTGCTGTGTTAGCAGCAGGGCTGCACCAGGGAATGAGGAAGCTTGGGGGAGTGAGTAGTACCTGGGGAGAGAGCCTGGATCCTGGACACCCACTCACGTTCATTATGGAGACAGCAGGTCGGAGGGTAGAGTCAGAGGATTGGTTAGAGATAGGGTTTGTGTCATTGGGGGAGAAGAATCCCCCCCCCAGTGGTGTCCTACCAGTGAACCGTGTCCATTAGCCTAGAAGTGTGACTGCTGACGCAGGGACCCAATGTGACACTGGCTTAAACAAGAGAGCAGTTCATTTTCTTTCTACTCCTGGGGCTGGTGTAGCCACCTAAGCATCTGTCACCCAGGCGCCTACTTTCCTGGGGTCCACTTTTCTTAAACACCTTTCCTGTCTGGCCGGCTCAGAAGGGTTCACCGCTGTGTTCATGTTTCCGCCAGGGGGGAAAGTAAATGGAGAGCAGTGGACAAAGCCGTTCTTTTCAAGGTCACGGTCTAGAACTTACACATTTCACTTCCACTCACAGCCCTTTGTTTCCCAAGCACTTCTGCCCAAGCATTGTGAATGAGGAGTATGGAGTCTCGCCTCCAGTGCAAAAGGCCAGCCAGCATTGTTCAGGGAGCGTGATCTCAACTTTATGCCAATGAATATTGATCACATTTTGAGAAAAATAATAACATGTTTTCGTGCTTATGTGTAAATAACTATGCTGAGCGCTGAAGTCACGGCGACAGACAGACAGGTAAATCCTCCCTCTAGGGAACTTACAGTCTATTGTAAAACAGCAATGAGAGAGCAAATGAGCAAATTAAAAAGCATGACATATTGTGGCATGTATTTTGAAGGCGACAATCTGAAAACTTATATTAAAAGTAACTGGAAAGTGTATCCTTTTCACAACTGGCAGACAAGACCCAGAGAAAGTGTCATTATAAAGCGGATCCCTGAAAGGAGAAATGCAAGGAGCAGGAACAGTATTGAATAAGAATTAAATCGCAGCACATTGGAGTATTATACAGCAGTGAAAAATGAAGGCGCCGCAGCTACATGCAACAGTGTGGATGAATCTTAGCAGTGTATAGTTAAGTGATGAGACAAATCACCCCAAATGATATACACTAGGCTATCATTTTTACAAAACTCAAATACAAGCAAACTTAAGCAACGTATCATTTAGAGATACATACATATGTGATGAAACTTAATACAAAAAAGTCAGGGGAGTGCTAAACATAAAAGGCAAAATAATGTAGACCTGAGAGGGAGAGGGACAGGGAGAGAGAAAATAACGAGTATATTCAGGTAATGTTCTCATTTTAAAGTTAGGTGGCAGATTCATGGATGCTTGTTTTGCTATGCTTCCTAAATTATCTATGTGTTAAATGTATTTTTAATATATCAAACATGGTCTAGTACAATACATTTTTAAAACGTAGAGGAGAAGGCACTTAATTTAATTGCCTGTAGAATCCTGGCAGGCAGTGCAGGAGGGTCCGGGGTGACCAGCAAAGCACTTTCCCACCGAGAGGGGGCGCCACCACCCAGCCCCAGCTCATGGTTGCCAGGCAGAGTAAGCTGGTCTAAAGCATCCAGAGCTGCTGCTTGCTTTTTGAGAAGCCCAACACCTGCCTTTTTATGAGCAATATTCCACTTTTTGAGTATTGGCAATGATTCCAAATTTTAAAAACTCTGTGGGGCAAACAAAATCATTCGGGGGACATATTGAGCCTCTAAAATAGACCAGATACGTGGAGGTGAGCAGCGATTTAGTGTCCGTTGGCAAAGAAAACGGCCTAACTTTATTTCTGCCATATTCCCGTCCTCTCTGTAGCCCCAGAACGTGCTATTCCCAACCTGTCGCTGGGCTCGGTTCCTCGGCATTCTTACCTCAGCTGTCACCTCTAAGTTTGGAAGCCGTGAAGGTGGTGCGGGAACGCAGCTGAGACGGGCGGGCAGCGGCTTCCCCTCTGCAGGGCGCCCCCCAGCCCCTGCCCCTGACCAGCTGCCGGGAATATTTGCAACACCACCCACCTCTCCCTAAGGGCCGGGAGGAGCAGAGGCTAGGCTGAGCTGGGCCCACTGCTGGTGAAGAGCTATTCCTGGGACTGAACGCTCCCATAGAAGAATATATTTGCTTTTCTCTTTAGGAAAGAAAAGTTTCAGCGTTAAGGCATTATGTCTGCTGACACCACCCATAACACCGTGGGCTTTTTATTTTCCTCCTTAATGTGACGGTCTTCAACTGGGGGCGATTTGCGTCCTCCAGGGACGTTTTTGGCAGTGTCTGGAAATATTTTTGGTTCTCACAACTTGGGGTGGGGGAGAGATCTGCTAAATATCCTACAATGCACAGGGCAGCCCCACCCCCAACAAAGAATTATCTGGCCTCAAATGTCAATAGTCAATAGTGCCCAGGCTGAGAAACTTTGCTGCCTCCACTGTCTCCTCACTGCACACACAAAAGAAAAAGCTAAATAAAGCCATAGGTCGGGCCATTCCCTGTGAATTATGAAAGGGGTGTGTGTGTGTGTGTGTGTGTGTGTGTGTGTGTGTGTGTGTTTGGGGGGTGGGGCTGGCGAGGGGTGTAACTAACATGAATTTACAAGGCAGGCCCTTTAGCTGGAGCTGGGATTTGTGGCCACTATTTTGGTTTTTATTAAAGCGTAATGCTCACAAGCAGAAAAGGAGATTTGTTATTCTAAAGACAGTTGCACACCAAAGCATGTGATTGTATAATCTGGCATTTTCCCCACCAGGGAGCTATGGCGCATTACTCACGAGTGACAGAACCAACGAGCTTCATATCCCAAGAGGCTAGTGCATCCGTTTAAAGAGAGCAAGCGTATGCAGATCCGCCCCGCTCCGCCCACCCCCACATGCAGGGCAGGCTGAAGGTGAGCGTCTTTTCAGTCACTGCCAGGATGAACCTGGCATTGACTCACGCCTGACCCCGCCCCCAAAAGGGAAGAGGGGAGAGTGGTGGTTAATTGTGTTCTACCAGCAGGAGCACAGCACAGGAGGCCGGGCTTGGGATTTTATTCTGGGCTCCCACTTGGGAAGTGCTACTAGGGAAGTCCTGGCCCTCTCTGTACCTCCGTTTCCCGGAAGCCCCATACAGCGTGGGGCTAGGAGCTTGGGCTTTGTGGTCGGTCCAGCATTGGTTCCAATGCAGATGCAACACTGAAGGGTGTATCTCCTTTCGTTCTCCTGTCTCTCACCAAAAAAGTGGGGATAGTCATGCTTGTTGCACAGGGCGACCACGAGGATAAAAAGAGACAAGGACTGTAAAGCACTCAGCACTTGCCGGGCGTGTAGCAAGGACCCAGCAAATGTTTGCTGCCCATGCACCACTCAGGCATCCACACAGCAGGTGAAGTCAACATGGCTTTCTTTGTCCCTCACAGCACAGCGCGGGATCGAAATGAGAGCGCGGATGGGGGAGCATGGGGAGCGTTTCTAAATGCTGTATTGATGTGAACGGATATCAGTGTAATGAAATGAAATCTATATACATATCAATGTACACGGTTTTAGTGTTTATTGTACTGATCCTGAGAAAATAGAATAATTATGACCCACCATAATTATAACTGGCTAGATGGGGAGGACATTACAGCTGCTTTAGTTTAAACCTTTCATTGCATACACATACTACGCACACACACAAAGAGAGATGCTGATGTTAGTTGCAATGGTTCCATGAACCCCAGCCCGTCACACATGCCACACCCCATGAAGTTAACACAGGAGTTTGGCAACGCAGTTAGAGCGTGTCTGCCTTAGATGGAATGGCCCTCACACCCAGCCACAAGCCTCAGTTTCTTCATCTGCAAAATGGGCACGATTATAAACCCTGACCCCCGCAGGGTGGTGGTGAAGAGTGAGATCACGCAGGTCACATGTCTGGCACACGAAGAGTCTGCCAAACACTGTAATCATTATCGCCCTTACTGATGACAGGGAGCGAGATGACACGTGTGCAGCTCCTCTCCCAGAATCTCACTTACGTGGGGGCCCGATGCCTGTTCACTTCTGTGCTGCGAATGAGATTACCTGTGTGTTCTTTTTTATAAAAGATTTTATTTATTTACTTTTAGAGAGAGGGGGAGGGAGGGAGAAAGAGAGGGAGAGACATCGGTGTGCGAGAGATACATGGATCGGTTGCCTCTTGTACGTCCCACACTGGGGACCCAGCCTACAACCCAGGCCTGTGCCCCGAGTGGGGATCAAACCAGTGACCTTTCAGTTCGCAGACCGGCACTCAGTCCACGGAGCCGCCACAGCCAGGGCCGAGTGTCTGTTTTGTGAGAAGCATGGGAGGGGGCTCTAGTTCCTCCTGAGGCTGCCTGGTACCTGCACGTTCCGGGAGGGTCCTGAACAGGCTGGGGGCATCCCTTCGTAGACCCAGAAACACAGAAGGGTGTCCCGCTGACCCAGAATCCTCACGGTGGTAGAATTTCATAGGCCCCATGAGCTGATGCTCATTTGGTTTTGGACTTTGAGGACTGGGGAGCATTTCGGGTGAGCAGCGCGGCTCAGACCACGTGTTTCAAGGGCCCGAGAATGGCGGGCTTGTGAAAACACCTGTCGCGAGCCCCTCCTCAGCGCATCCGGTGGAGCCCTAGATGCTGCACTTCTAACAAGGGCCCAGGGGATGCGCCGGCCCTGGTCTAGTGGCCACACTTCAGAGTAGCTATCCTGCAGTGGCATTTCGCAACCTCAAGACTGGCCACTTGGGGATGGACGATTCTCCATCGCACCAGAGGATGCTTGGTAGCATCTCCGGCTTCTGCTCAGTAGCAGTTGTGACAACCAAAAATGTCCCCAGACCTTGCCTAATGTTCTCTGGGTGGGGGCAAAACCTCCCCTGATGGAGAGGCCCCCAAAATCCAATCACAGTCATCCCTGTAATAGTGGGACGGCTGCAGTCCTGTTGTTACATTACTTCGGGCCCCGGCTCCTTCATCCGAGTCGTGGGGACAGGACTGTGAACCTCATATGGTCCGAGTGAGGATTCACGACAACCCAGGTAGATCAGTCAGCACAGTGCCTGGGAGGGACCGAGCAGTGAACACTTGTTATCACTTTTAAGTCCTCCCTATCTTATCTGCTAAACGGAATGCTTTTAGCCCATTAAAAAA
This sequence comes from Tonatia bakeri, assembly GCA_004024845.1. Taxonomy (NCBI): domain Eukaryota; kingdom Metazoa; phylum Chordata; class Mammalia; order Chiroptera; family Phyllostomidae; genus Tonatia; species Tonatia bakeri. The sequence goes on along the minus strand of PVIA01004399.1, from coordinate 82,122 downwards.
TTATCATCAGCTTGCCTGCTGGCTGGAGTGGAGAGTTAGAAGACTCTCACCTAGGGCCAAGCAGGTGCCAGAGAAACATCTACAGGTGTGGCCATTTAGGCAGAGGACTCCAGGTAACCAGGGCCCCTCCAGGGTTGTGAACTAATGCCAGCAGCTGTCTGGGCGAGCGGCCCCCAGTCCTTTACTCGGACGTGACTGGCTACAAATCCTCGTCCAGCTTGATGAGCCCACCTCCTGTTTGTTCAGTAAATCTCTTCCACTGAACAAAAGAGGGGCCAGAAGAATCTCTTTCCACGCGTTATCATTGCAAACAATGATCTCATCACTCACGTTTTCTTTTCCAACTTCACTCCAGTGGAGTGAACTTTACAACTGGAATGTCGCTGCCTTTAAGACTTCCCTAACAGCTGCTGTGGAAGGGCGGTGCATGCTGGCTACACAGGGGATCGCCGATTTTTCCTTGGCTGTCAGCTCTTGAAATTACCCAGCAAGCCCAAAATGAATTTCCACTAATCTGACAGTTTTGCCTCTCCTGACATGATGGACTGTATATTCAGTGGTCAGCGGGGACTCTTTAATTGCAGTTAAGCCTGAGATGTTCATTGTGGCATTTAAAATAGAGCCGTGTGCAATGTGGTTAAACTTCCTGACTTTCCAGGCCCAGATGGGTGGGTGGAACTCAATGTTTTTTGGAAACTTTCTACCTGAATCAAGTTTGACGGGCTGGCAGCTTTAATTCATGTGCCTTGAAGATTTATAAATATTAGAATCAAAATTAAAATCAAATTCCCCTAGAAAGGAGAAGGGACAGAAATATCAGGCAAAATGGATGTTGAGTTACAGATGTATCAAAAACTTGAGCAAGGAAAAATGCAGTGATATAGCACGTAACACAGTTTGAGTCCACACACCATATGCTGGGCAGTCTTCATATACCTCCTTTTGCCCTCAGAGATTTCCAAAGATGCAGGGACATCTTTTTGCCCCCATTTTACAGATGTGGAAACTGAGGCTTGGAGAAGTGAAGCGACTTCCCCAAATCTGTGGGTATGTAGGCAGAACTGGGATTTTAGCCCAGGTCTGTCTGTAACAGTCTATTTTCTTTAGCACTATACTTAAATTCCCTAAAGGTGGTAGGCATTGTTGCATTTAAACTGCCTATTTTATAGGTGGGTAAACTGAGTTTCAGACATTTTGATATGATTGCTCAGAATCACTACCCCAGACTCAGAAAATTAATCTAGGGTTATTCATAAGTCTCACTAATAATAATGTGGTGTTTTGCAGCGTATAAAGTGACCTCACATCTGTGATTTCTTACTTAATTTTGGTTTCAAACAATTTTGTTGAATGAAATGATAACTGGAAAAGAAAAGAATTTCAGTCCCTGACATTTTTTTAGAGTGAAATTGAATGATATGTATCTTCAGTGTAGCCGCACAAATAGTATTGGAAGGAGCATATGAAAAGTAAAAGCTTAAATGGACAATATCAGCAAATACTACTAATCTTCTCATGTGTGCCAGGCATTATTCCAGGTGCTGGAAGGACAGGAATGAATAATACCAGTCCGAACGTCCCTGCTCTAAGGGAGCTTACATTCCAGAGGGCAGAGGTACATGACTAACCAGAGTAGTAGCCCTATGAGCAGAATGTATAGCATGTCGGGTGTTACATGGGGAGCAGCGAAATGAGGCTGGGGAGAGGAAAGGGGAGTACTGGGGAAAGGGATCAAATTCATAAGTAGAGAAGGTAACACTTGACAAAGATATAAAAGATGAGGAGCAAGCTTCTGTAATATCGAGGGAAGAGCATCCCGGGCAGAGGGAACAGCAAATGCGAAGCCTCTGAGCAGTAGACATGCAGTACATTGTTCTTAGAACAGTAAGGAGGTCAAATGGAAGAGAAGTTTGACTATTTTTTTGTTATTGTTCTCAGAGTACATTTTTAAAAATGGAAGTATAGCCCTGGTAGGGTGGCTCAGTTGGCTGGAGCATTGTCCAGTACATCAAAAGGTTGCGGGTTCAAACCCTGGTCAGGGCACATACCTACGTTACAGGTTCGATCCCTGGTTAGGGCAAGTGTAGAAGGTCAGCAATCAATGTTTCTCTCTTGCGTTGATGTTTCTCTCTCTCTTTTTATCTCTCTCTCTCAAATCAATGATGAAAGTATCTTTGGGTGAGGATTCAAAAGAGGAAGTATATTGATATTCAATTCATTATATATATTAAAGTATACAATTTGATAAGTTTTGATGTGTGCATACACATGAAACCACCATTACAACGAGGATAATCCCATCATCCCCAGAAATGTCCCTGGGCCACTTTGCACTCTCCCCTGTCTTTCCCGTTGTCCCCTCACCCTCGTCATCCCCATGCAGCCACTGCTCTGCTTCTTGTCACTCTAGCTTTGTTTGCATTTTACAGAATTTCACATGTATGGAATCACGCAGCATGCATTCTTTCTTTTTGGGGTCTGGCTTCTTTCACTCATCGGAATAACTCTGAGATTCATTCATGTTGCTTTGTGTATCAATAATTCATTTTTTTTCATTGCCAAGTAGTCTTTGAATGTATAGATCTCCCATAATTTATTGGTGCAATCATTTGTTTGGACTGTGTCCAGTGTGGGGGGGACTCCAGACGGAGCTCCATGAGCATTCACGCATGGGTCTTTGTGTGGACACATGCCTTTCTTTCTCCACCCAGCAGTGGAACGGCTGGATCGCATGGTAGATGAGGTTGGACTGCGTAAGGAACTGCCCAACTGTTTTCCCAAGTGCCTCCACCACCTTCTGTCCCCATCAGCCACGTGTGAGGGTTCTAACTGTTCTGCATCACCATCGACAAGACTTGGTTAGACCAGCTTTATGATGTCAGGGGCTCAAAGAGTTCCGTAGCGACACTTGGCTGAAATGTCAATTTGTGTTTCCCTGAGGACCACCAACGTTGACAGTTTCTCCTGAGCTTCTTCCCCATTCTCCCATCTGGTTTCTCTGGTGACGTATCGGCTCACATCTTCTGCCCATTTTTCTTTGGTGTTGGTGTGTGTGTTTTCTGATTATTGTGTTCTGAGTGTTCGTTATGCATCCGGATACAAGTCTGTTATCAGACGTAGGAGCTGCATACATTTCCCCCCCACCGAAACCTTGCCTTTTCTTTCTCCTAACGGCATCTTGCTTAATTTTTATCAATTTATCATTTTTCCCCTTTTATGGAGTGTGCTTTTGGTGTTGTGTCTAAGAAATCTTTGCCTTCGATTATTTAAAAAATTGTTTTTTCTCACCAAGGAAGAGAAAATGTCCAGTCCATTTAAGTATATCCATATTTACTTATGCAACCAACTTATTTATCAATAAGTGACCACTTGCAATGATTTGTTGATTAAGGAATAAAAATAACACTTCCGCAGTCCTTAACCTCCTTCCAAGACCACCTCTGTTTTCTATGAGCATCTCCAGGGCCGACGCCAACACGGACAGGGTGGCCGTGGTGTGGTGGGAAGGGCGTGAGAGGCCCTAGCAACGGGAGATCTGGATTTCCTTCGCTGCTCCACCACGAATCAGAAGCTCAGCTCAGGGCCGATGTGTTCTTGCCTGGCCCTGAGAGTGAGGCCCCCTTATGTTCTCTGCCCCACGTTCCTCTTCTTGCCTCACCCTCATCCTGGCCCTGACTTTCAGTGAGAGAAATGGGTGGTGCTCCAGTGGGGACTCTGGCGAGCTTGCGGGCACAGCGCCACTTCTGTGTGAGCGTGCCTTCAGTCACTTGGGGGTTTTGTGGGTTGAGTCAGAGTGACTCAGGTCTGTGATGGGGCTGGAGATCCTGACTTTCTAACAAGGTTCCAGGTGGCACTGGTGCTGCCGGTCCGTGGGTCACACTTTGCATAGCCAGCCACTGGCAGAGACCAGCTTCGTGAAAAGGAGCAGTGCAACCCCATCTGTGTCCACGAGAGAATGCAGCCCCGGAGTGCCCAGACGTCTCAATCTGTCAAAAGTGAAACGGAAATCTGTGGATAGCAGGACACCTCCTTATCCTTAAATACTGGGCAGCTGCAGTATTTCACTACGACGGTGGGAGCAAACAAGGCTGCAAGACAGTCAGTCTGTCCCAGGGAAAACCAGTCTGTTACAGTGGCAATAAAAGGAGTTTCAGGACTTTTCCTACAACTGTGCTCTGAGAAAAATGGGCAAGGAAATAGCAAACTCTCAAATGAATTTAACCACATAGTCGACACCTCCCGTGCCCTCCCACCCAACATGTTAGCCCAAAGGAAGGGTGCCAGAGGAAAAGGTAAGCTTGAGTACATTTCCCAGAGCATCCTTCCTTGTGTTGGCGTGAGGGGAGGACACAGGGGCGCCCCATGTTCCTCTTCCGTCCTTTTTACCTGATGGCACACGAGCTGGGAGCTGCTGGTGGTCATTTCCGCAAACTCGCAGTGCGAGCCTCAGAGAGAATGATGCCAGGAGGGAAGAACACAGGACCGAGAGATGGACGGAGAGTCCGTGTCCCGACCACAGGACCGAAGCCCTGGATATAACCTTACCCCATGCCCAGATTCACCCACTGGGCACGCCAGTTACAGAAACCCCATTTATCCTCTTTTTGGTTTAAGTGAGTTTGCATTGAGTCGGTTTGTGGTTTCACGGGAAGGATTCTTGGTCAATACACAGTGTGATTTTGGATGAGGCATTTTCTTTCTCCTGGACTCAATTTTCTTGTCTCTGAAATGAGGGGTTCATCAGCGTTCTTTGGTTTAATGTTTATCGATAACATTTTTGCAGCCTCATCCACCTCACCTAAGCCTTTGTTTCTATACAGCAAAACCACTGAAGGAAGGAAGGCAAAATGTAACAGAGTCTTCCTGCCCCAAGTTCAGATCCTGACTGTGTTACAGGTATCTGGTTCACTCTCCGTCTCGTACTGCTACAGTATACACTCCATGAGGGCAGCCAGCGTGTCTGATTGCCTTACTGCTGTGCTCTCAGAACGTTGAACTGTGTCTACCCAGAAGTGTGACCTTGCCAATAGGCATTCACATATCTGTGTTAAATGAATGAATACATTCTTACAGATGTTTATGGGTAACAAGCTGGTGTGGGCACAGTTTCCAGTCGCTAGACCTTCCCGTGGCGGGAACACGGTTGGAAGTGGCATCTGTCTCCAACTGCTCTAGGAGTCCCCTTTGGATTCCGACCTCACGGACAGAAACAATAGGCAGAGTGAGCTGAATAATGTTCTCGGAATAAACACCGGCTTTCAATGTTTCCTAAAGCCTGTAACATATTATCACTTCTGAACTCGCAGTAAGCAGTCAAGGATGGATTATGATGGATGGATTTCCAGTTTGAAATGATCTGAGAGGACTATGACTTAACTTCCTCCTTTACTTATATTTCAGTGTCTCTGTAGAGCTATTACATGAAATTGATCCCCCAGCCTTAGGAGACAGGATGTTGCCGACACTCTCCTGTGCTGTTACACAACAGACCATTATCTGTCATTTAGCCACCACGTCTGGCCCGGCCTTCTCTCCTGCTAATAAACCTCAGTTTTGTTTTGGGTGGCAATGGGCTCTGACCCAGGCAATAATAATGACCGTGAGAGCTATGACTTAAGTATTTCCTACTATGTGCCAGGCACTGCTCTAAGCCTCCAGTAAGTGTTCAGTCTTGTAATTATTAAACATTAGGTGAGGGAAGGGCCTGCAGAAATTTTATGATTCAGTAAAACTCGGCCCTAATTCATTTCTTGCTTGTCACGGGACTGTGTTTGTCCAAGCGCTTGAATAAGTCCAAAGGGCTGTTCGAGTAAAAGATAGGCCCAGTCTCTAGGATCTGTGAACCCCTGTCATATGGGAAGCTTCTTTGCGGCTAAAATTAGAAGTGACCCAGATGTCTTTCAGCTGGTAGATGGGTAGACGCAATGTGGTATGTCTACACAGTGGACCGCTATTTGGAGAGAAAGAGAAATTCAGTCCTGACCACTACTTAGATGAATGTCAAAAACATTATGCTAAGTGACAGAAGCTAGACACAAACGACCTCATGTCGTGTGATTCCATTTACATGACGAGTCCAGAAAAGGCAAACCCACAGAGAGAGAAAGTAGGTCAGTGGTGCCTAGGGCTGGTGGGGGGAGGAGAGGATTGTAAGTGTATGGGGGGGGTTTGAGGGGTGAAACATTCTGTCACTGCATTATGGTGATGGTCGCAGAACTTGGTAAATTTACCAAAACTCATTAAAATGGGGTCAATTTTATATTATGTAAATGGTGACTCAACAAGATCATTTAGAAAAAGATGCTTTGTGGCCGAGTTAAACGTTCAAGCTTCTCAATTCTCATGGCAGGCTGTACACCCTTCCTTTGAAACATCTGATTTCTAAAGACACGGAGTCTCTGGAGGAGTTAAATTAGCAGTTTACTAACCTGAGAAGTAGCCTTGATGAATGTGCTAGAAACACCTGGTATTTGAAAGGAGCACTGGACACTTTGTAGCATGTCTCCTCGGACGTGTCCCCATGTTACATGCTTCGGACGGCGTCTGCTTATCCACCTGCAGAAATTCCCCCTCTGTGTTCTTGTCACAAAAATCACTCAAACAGAAATCCGTACGGCAGGGTTTGTCTTTCGTACAGCCGTATTTGCAGATGTTGGCTGTTAGGTTGCTCGAAGTCCCCACAAGATCGATCCCTAAGAAAGTTTCTTTGGGGTCCTAAAAAATTTTGCTTCTGGTACATTTGTGCATTTTCTCCCGCAATGCAGCGTGAGATGTATCATGGATATGCCCCTCCCCCCATTTGTCGTTGCTGTGAGGAGAGGCCAAGTCAGGTTTGATGGTCAGTGTGGCTGCAGCCCCGGTGTACGGTGATGACACATGGCTCTTTCACTGTCTCTCTCCCTCGTGACTCCATATAATTAATGTCCCATCCGTGTTAGGCTTAGTTCAGTAGGCTTTCTCACATTTTAGGCAGTGGATGGATTACAAATAAAAACAATGAACACATAATTTTGTTTGCGAACACATGATGTATTACCTTCTGTGCTTTTGAAATTAACCAATGTGGGCAGCACCTTTGCCGTGGCTGTCACGCACACGCGTGTATGCCCACGTGTGGATGTGTTTTGATGGCTGGACACACAGCTATAGATGTAAAGGTGAATTTTCAGCTGAAAAAAAAAAAACAGGAGCATAGAGGGAAAGTCTGTGGCTAGGTTTAAATCTCTAGAAACTGGTCTTTAAGAAAGGAAACATTAATGCAAGCTGAATTTTACTAAGAAGAACGAGGCAATATTTCTGCTGCTATAAACCATATGGCATTAGGAAGGAGTTAAGTTTAGATTACTTTAAAATACTTGTGGTTAGGCTTCTGTAATTCAGAAACAATTGTTTCTTTTCAAATTACTTCTCGTGACCTTGCTATAACTTCAAGGACATCTAACGCCTAAGGAATCGGATCAAAGATGCCACTTGAAATTTCAAAATACAATACTCAGATATTCCACTGTAGCCTTCTGGCAGCAGATACGCGGATTGCGTTTCTGTCTTTGAAAACCGGCCTTGCCGCCTCCTAAGGAATTGTGTGCACTTGGACTTGCAATTAAAAAATAAGCTTCACTTGTCCCCTCCTCCCCAAACCGCTCGACACAACCAAATCGAGGGTCATCAAGAAACAGAAGGAAGAGAATGCTGCAAGATTTCAAAGATGCCTGGTAGGAATTTTTCTTAATTGAGCCGTGCTTTCGAGCTGTGTGGAATTGTTCTTATTAAAAATTAAATAAGAACAGCAGAGAAGAACATGGGAGGCTCTGTGAGATTAGAGCTTCTTGAGATTTACTTAAAAGCCTTTTATTAGGCGCTGGGGGTTCTGCAGCATCTTAAAACCTCACCTCTGCAAAATGTATGGTGCCCTGACTTTTAGCCCCTTTCCCTAAGAAATACGAAACCCCGGGGCTTGAAATGGGAATAGGAGAAGGGTATTTTCACAGTCGTCTTTGAACTAAGGTCTCTGTTTCCAGATTGCTAAAGAATTAGCCCTCCCTTTTGGCCACCCTTCCTTCTTGCCTGCTGTCATCAGTGCAGGTCGGAGCGGATCTGATCTAGGGTCTGGTTCCTTGTTTTGTTACTATTTTTAAAAAATCAATTTCTGTGTTTTGGAGGAAAGGCGTTCAGCAGTGATTCTCAAACTGGAATGCGCACAGGAATCACCCAGGACCTTTAGAAAATGCCGATTTTGACTCGGGAGGTCTGGGGTGGAGCCGAGATGCTGTCTTTCCAACAAGCTCCCAGAAAAGGCCCATGAGGCGGGTGGCAGGCCATTCTAGAGTAGCCAGGAGCTGTAGCATTTCCTGAATTAAATCTGATGGATCAGATTCCTTTAAATGCAGGGAAAGGACAGGGGGAAAACCGAGGATAAAAAAGTAGAAAAGAATGGACTACAAACAAAAAAAATCAACACACACACACTGTAAACAACCTAATTATCCACATCAGTTCAGTCTGAGGATTTATCACTTGTCCGTGGATGATGCCTACAACACAAATTCTGCCCTGTCTTTATAGTGCGACTGGGTTCTCGGCAAGTCAGTTGGAGTTCAAAGAAACAAAACCCTGCGAGTTCAAAGAAATGAATCTTCGAGACACTGAATGTGGGTACGCGTGTACCCGCCCCCCAAATGCTGTCAGTCACGAAGCAGGACGGTTTTGCTGTAGACAGAGCAGAGGGCTGGGACCTGAAACATAAGAGGAGTTTCAGCCTTGTGACGCTGTGCGCGTGCCATGGCCACGCCCTTTACGCCGGGACCCCGCCTTCCAGAGGGATTCCTTTGAGGATCCCTTCAGAACCGGAGACTCATCTGGAAGTGCTGGGGGCACATGGCAGGCTGTATTCTTAGATGAGTGGAGCTGGCTGTTGTTTCGTCCTCTTTGGGTTTTATTTTATGTAAAAATATCTTCTGGAGTTGTTGCCAGTTCGTGCTGTTCTCACTGATGATATGGCAAATTGGCAATATGAATCAAAACTAAAAATCGAAAGTGATCGTGTTCCCTGACCTAGCAAACCTGCCATTTGAAAGGAATTCCATAAAAAGACTGTGCAAACGTGGGCAGAGACACGCACGAGGATGGTCAGTGTGTCTCTGCTTACCAGAAAAGGGTCTGAGCACCCCTAAATGCCCTTCGGCGGACCTGTCCCCCTGCCTGGTGGGCCATCCGCTGAGTGAGCTACCCTGCAGCTGAAACCCCAAAGTGAGACACCTCTGGGGTGTGGGTGTAGAAGAATATCCTGAATATAAATCAAGTTATATTGTTTGAAAAAGATAAAGGAAAAAAAATAACATGTTCTAAAGTTGAATTATCTCTTCCTAAAGCTTTCTTTCATCAGCCTGGTAAAGGTTCTGAAAAAAAAATACATAAAAGGTTAACAACGATGATCACTAGAGAAGAATTCTAAGGAACATTTCATTTCAATTTTCAAAATTTTTGCACCTTTTTTTGGTAATTCTGAAGATAGAAAATAGAAAAGGAGACAGGTAATTACAAGACTTAGATTAGGGTTGCTGAGTGACTGTGGGCAAGTTACTTAACGACTCTGAGCGTACGCATTTTCCAACGTACAATGTGGATTGTCACAGTATCATCTCGTGGGTTTGTTTGTTTGGAAACTGGATGACCTTTGTAAAGGGTTTTGCCCTCCATAAAGAACCAAGAGTATTCTAGTTTTCTTTTTGTAGCTCTCAACAGTACAGTAAGATTGCAAGGCTGGCCACTCAGAGCCGATACTATATCTAGCTTGTCACTCGCCAAACTGGAGGAGGTCCAAGGGGCTCAGGGCAGCCCCGCCCACTGCTTCTCCTTGCCGTTTAACCCCTTCCCAGACACTTACCCTGTCTCCAGTGAAGCTCCCTAAAATGCCAGAAAACCTACCTCCTCCCCTTTTAAGCCTTTCTGTAAGCGTTAGCCAATGCGTTCTTTCTCCCAGGAGCATTTGCTCTTATGTCTTTCTTTGGAATACCTGCCAAGGGGTTTTGTGATTTGTGCCCCCAGTGAAAGGACTCTGAGCCCCAGCAGACAAGCCAGGAGGCATTCAGGCCGGCAGGACTCTTCCTGGGGGTCTCTGGAATGGAGTCACAAACTGCTAGTGTTGCCCTTCCTGGTGTGATCTGTAACTTGGCCTTTTCTCTATGTTAACTAACTTAAAAATCTCACATAAAAGGAAATAGACATGGAAAACCCATATGAAAACTAGCTATTGATATAAATAAATAAATATATAACTAATACAATTTTAAAAGTGTTCATCTGTGCCCCACCTAAAATAGCGTTGTGTATGAGAGGGGTGCATTTGCCACCCTTTGGAAAACAAAGGCATAAAATATCCATTTTTACTACAAGGACAGTCTCTTAGCATTTTCTCAGTGGACAAGAGACAAACATACGCAGACCTCACGTCTTGTGGGAACAGAGCAGCCCTGATGATCCAGAGTGGACAGTGTCTTCCCAGAGGGGTAGACAGTGTCCCCTCTTCCCACTGTGTCCCCAGTACTTAGGGCTTGGAACAAGACAGGTACTCAGTTTATACCGGTTGAAGGACCAGAAACATGCACAAATGCAATGTTTCTCATTCAACACTGCTGGTTTTAAAAACAGATTTCCTATTAGTTTCTCTTTAAAACAAAAACAGTTTCCACTCGTCCTCTGTCAGATCCCTTTGTCTGTTGCACAGCGTCACGTTTTTTTTTTAAAGAACCCAATTCAATTCCCTCATTATCACGAAGCTGGAGTTTGCACAAAGGATGAGGGACTTGAGGCTACTCTTAGGCTGTTAGTGGAATTTGTAAAGGGAGAGAATTAACTGTACATCCTATATATATTTGCAATAATGTCAGTACTAGATGCCTTTTGTTCTTACTTAATTGCTGCAGAGCCTGCCTGACCAAGTGCTGTGCAGAACTTGTCAGTTATATAAAATCAAAGGGCTTGAATCCTGGCATCCTGAGAGCTGTCTAATTTAAGACCATTGAAACTCACATAATATTGTTAATTCCTCTCAGGTCTTCACAATGGATTTTTGCTAGATCTAAGTGGATCACGGGCTAAGACCGGAAAAAAAATATGTAAATGCACATGCAATTATGCATGCACACACATGCACCCTGCTATAAATCATACCAGAATATTCTAGTTTGCAGCAAATATGCAGAATATGAAGCTGTGCGTTACCAAGTATTCTGAATTCTAAGTATTATAATCCTTTTCTTAGTATAACTGACATAATTATTGTTTTCAATGAAATCAGAGATTTTCTTTATGCAATCTATTTTTAAGGAAGAGGTAGATATGTGCAAGCTTACGGCACACACACACACCCATCATATAATTATATTCTTTCTGAACCTTTATACTCTCTGCTGTGATTTCCTTTATGCCTTATTGGGGGTTTCATCCAGCAACTGAGTGACTGGAGGAGAAGAAATTGAGATTTTTTTCCACAAACTTCAATGTGGTTAAATAACAACCACCTTATATGCAAGGAGGGTTTTTTTTTATGCTTTCCATCACGAATTTTCAGATCTTTGCTGGCTCCCCGTATCTACAGCTTTCCCATATACAGCTTTCAGTTTCTGTAAGTTGTCTTATTTCCCCAAACTGAGGCGGTAGAGGAGGACATCGTGAGTATGTATATCCGGCTAGCCCAAACACCCACTCGCCTGTTTTCAGTAAGAGCCCCGAAATTTCATCACAGCATCCCCCTATCCTCTCAGCTCAAGTGTTTGAGGTTGTCAGACAAAACATACGCCGCCCAGTGAAACGTGAATTTCGGATAATCAGTGCATAGAGGGTTTTTATTTTGTTTTTGATTTTTTTTGTACAGTTATCTCCCATATATTGCCTGAGACATATTATCCTAACAACAATGTGTTGTTTATCTGAAGTTCAGATTTCACTGGACATCCTGCAATTTTATCCGCTACATCAGGCGACCGCCTCCCCCAAACCCGAAGCCCAACCCTCAGTATCAGGCCTGTGTCTAATCGGCGTCAGCGAGGTCAGCATTTTCCCTGGTCCGTGGAGGGCCAAGTCTAGAACTTTCGTTGGATGGCTGAGGGAGAGACACGCTCTCCTTCCTGTGCATTTGAGGATAAAGATGCCACTGAGGCTGCGTCTGCAGCCGCACGGCGCCGTGGTGGGACATGCGGCGTGCAGCGGCGTCACTCCGTGGTCTCAATAACAGTATCTACGTTCTAGGCCCAGTTCCAAGTACAACATATTAGCTCATTATTCTGTCTGTCGCTTCGTGCTTGACTATAAAGATGAAGGTTAGGCTTAGATTTATTAGGTTGAACCATACCTATTTTCCTGGCACGGCCTAGCAGTTTTCTCTCACGACCAGGTGTGATGGCTAAGTGACGACACCAGGAACCCAGTCCTTTTGCTTTTCCTCACCCGCCACCCCCAGCATGTGGTTTGCATCTTGGTGGTCATGGGGTGGCCGCCGCTCCTGTAGGCATTATATTATCATGTCAGGACGGGGTGGGGGCGGAGTCAGGTAGCTTCTTTCCCAGAGATTGGTCTGCTGTTCAGGAAGCCCTCCCCCAGTACATTGGGCAAGAATTACTTTCTTTTTGTATTTGCTACAATTATTGTCCTCTTTTAGCCACGAAGCACCCAGAGCAAAGTAAGGTAGGTAACCTATTCAATGTTACCCTGCTACTGTACTAGGGTTTTTCAGAGAAACAGCCAATAGGATATGAATTTCAAGGAGCTGGCCCTTGAGATCATGGGGCAGGTCTAAAAGGGTGGAGACCCAGGGAAGAGATGATATCGCAGCTCAAACCTGATGGCCGTGTGGAGGCACAATTCCCTCTTCCTCGGGGGACCTCGGTCGTCTCGCTCTGAAAGCCTTCAACTGCTTGGACGAGGCCCACCACATTCTGGAGGACGAAGAGCTTTACCCAAAGTCTGCTGATTTAAAGACCAAGCGCATCTGAAATAGGCCTTCGCAGCGACATTTAGACTGGTGCTTGGTCACATATTTGGGTGCGGTGGCCTACCCAAGCCAACACCTAAAACTAACAGTCCCAGTTACTCCTAGTGAAGCGCTGGCCTGCCCCCCCCGCCAGGCTTTCTCACTGGGCCACTCCCATCTGCGTGGTTCCTGGTGTCTTTGAAGAAAAAGTGTCACACGAAGGGACAGAATGATCTCTCATAGGAAAGCTGAGTCATTCTCCACGAATCACTTGACTTGACCTTTTTATTTTTAAATAAAACACAGACACTGAAACCCACGTGTGGAAATTACATAGCTTAATATAATAATAGAAGCAGAGCACCCTCGTGATAAACAATCAGTCTGCTCAAAATATCCAGAACTCTGCCCGTCACCCCAGGAATCCCTTCTGTATTCTATCCCAACCCCAATTCATGCTCTCTCCTCCGAAGTAAACGTGATCCTGATTAGGGATGGGTCTGCTGTTTTTGTAAATAAAGTTTTATTGGAACACGGCCACACCCATTCATTTACTTACTGTCTATGGCTGCTTTTGTGCTGTAGTAACAGGGTTGTCACAGCAGAGGCTGGCACTCGACGCCTAAAAAATGTTTAACACAGGAAAATTTGATGACTTCTTATCTTGAATATCATAGTGGTGATGTCCTTGAGCTTTTAAATGCTTTTATCACTCAATGTGTGTCCTAGGCTTTGCCTTTCTTTCTTTCTTTCCCTCCCTCCCTCCCTCCCTTCCTTCCTTCCTTCCTTTTTTCTTCTTGGTATGTCTTTCAAGTCTCGTTTCATCTCCAGGTCCTCCCTCGATCCCTTTATTTTCAGCACAGTTTGTTCTGGAGAGACCCACAGACTACACTTAACCTGTAGTTCCCACAGCTGGGTTTCGAGATCGCCTCCTTTGGTGCAGCTCAGCACACTCCTCCGTCTGTTGTATTTCTTAGAAATTCACAGTTGAATCCAGAGTCTCGATCAGACTTGGGTTCAGTTTCTCTCCCCAGGGGTGGTGTGTTCATTCATCAGGAGGCATAGAATGCCTGGTCATCTTCCTCTCTGGGATGTCACAGCTGCTCGTGCGCAATGCCTACGTCTGATAATTCACTGTCCCTCATAAAGTGTTGGTACTTGGGCCGAATCCACACTTTTTCATGTACAACTTGGAATACTTTTTAAAAGAGATCTTTCACCTGGAAGTCTTCCATCCGAGTTCCTGGAAGTTCTTAGAAGTTCCTGTAGGAAAGGCAGCATGAATATGCCATTCTTTTTCTTTTCAAATCAGTTGTTTGAGATGCTAAATTGGTTCTCTAGCATCCCCCAGAGACCATTTAGTTTTATTATTATTAATGCCATTATAACATAATGAGATATGTGATAGCTTTCAATCCGTTGCAGTTCTTACTGAAGCTCAAATTGTTCCATTTGGTGATGGGAGGTTTGACAAGCAGGCTCCCCAGTCCTTCCGATGCGGCTCTGATGGATTCTCTACTTCCGGGTAAAGGGAGAGCTTCTAAACTCATCCTTTACTTTTTTTTTTTGCTCCCACTCTGAAAGAAGACTTCCTCCCCCCTTCTCAGATGCTATTTCAGCACTGCAGGCTGGGTGCTGGGCGTGCTCACTGCGCTCGGTTGGTTGGCGTTTTCAGGTTTTCACCGTGTACAGAGCCAGGAAGAAGAGAAAATACCATATTAGCTCCTAGGGACGCTTCCATCTCCGACTCAGGGCTACAGGATTTTGCCAAACCTCTTTTATATTATGTCTGTGTTTTGTTTTCTTCCTTGCTGAGAATTTGCTTGGGTTCATAGGACATGATAAAATTGGAATATGAAAGAATATAGACTATAATTACTCATTTGCCTTATGGCAGATGACATGAAAACCTTGGAGAAACAACAATGAAACTACCACCAATTGGATCATTTAAAACTGTCAAAGTTACTTTTTACCTGTTTTTCCCCATTCAACACCCGCTCCTATTTTTTATGACTGCTATGCCGAGCACGTGGTCACTGCACACACTACATTCTCCCCTGGACCCCCCTCTGGCGTTATACCTGTAAGTGTGTGCATGGTCTTCGCCACCAGTTCTCTTGTAAACGACTCTGGTCCTTTTGATTGTTTGATGCTCCTGTGGTAGATTCTTCAAGAAGCCCTTAGGGTTTCTTCTATCCTCAAGTTCGTCAGAGGCTCTGTTTCTTTCCTCTGCTGCTTCTGCATGAAGTCTAATACACTCAGGACCTGTGGCTCGTGTCCCCACAAACCAGAGCACTTGAACTCTGCGGCTTGTGGAGGCTCTGGGGCTTTTTCCCCCTGAGTTCTTACAGATCAACACTAGTTAGTGACCTTGGAAGTCAGTTTTGCTGGATATAAAATCCTTGGCTCACATCTTTTTAAAAAATATGTTAAGTAGGTTATTCCGTTTTCTTCTGACATGAAATGTAGCTGTCCAAAAGTCTGATGTTAATAGTCTTCTTTTATTTATAAATAATTTTTTCTTTCTACTTGAAGGTCCAAATGATATTTCTTTTGTTTTAAAGTGCAATAGGTTTTATTTGAATATATCTTGGAGATTATCATTCCAGGTTACTGTTTTCAGGTACTTGGTGTAGCATTTTATTATTTAATTTGAACTACATATATTCTTTAATTTGAAATTTTTTTTCCTTAAATTAGACATTTTGACATCTGTTCTGTTCCTTTGCACTGATTTTCTTCGTTAGGGGCTCCTTTATTCCCACCCGTTTTTAATCTTCTTTGCCTGTCTTTAATATTTGTCTTCTTTCTTGACATTTTTATTTCCTTTTTATTTAAAAAATTATTTTAAGCCTTTTATTCATCTTAAGACATTATATATTGTGCTAATTATTATGTTTGTTAATTTAATCTTGTATTTTTTCTAGCTTATCTCTCATTTTTAAAATGTTTATTTGTAAAAATTCTTATATTCTTTCACTTCATTTTCTAATTCTGATTCCTGCTGGATTTTTTGGGGGGGTCTTGTATAATTTTATTGTATAATGTGGTAGGCTACAGTTTTTATCTGTTTTATGGGCATGTCTTTCTGGTATATTTTTATCTCTGTAAGAATATTATTGGTTCTTGGCTATCTTTTTTTTCTCTTGTAATGTTGCAAAGGATCTGATTTCAGTACTTTTCTGTAGTCATTTTTACATGAAATGACACATACATTTTTTTTTTGTCTGAACCTTCTATTCTAACTCTCTTCCCAACAATTTCTCCTCTGTCCTGGAAGGGAGTTTTGGCCGGTTGTACCGTGGGTTCATGTGGTCCAGAAGGCTTCTGCCCCTCTCCAAACTCACACTGGTCTCAGCCTCACCAGCTCTGAGAGCGGCTGCTGCACTCCCCGTGTTGCCTCAGACCCGCCCACTGTGCTTTCTAGTGAGTTTCTGTTGGCAAATTATGATTTCTCTATTGTCAAGTGTGCCGACACCCCATTTCTTTCCTCTGCACAGAGTCAGACCCCCTGAAGACTCGGGACCTTGTCCCTACCCTGCACTTAAAATCTGGAGTTTCTACAGATGTCGTATACATTGTCCATGATTTTGCTATTTAGTTGATCTCTTATTTTTATGTAAGGATTTCAGAAGATTAGAATATCATGTTGTCACTGCTACCAACATCTTTCCCAAATCTCTTTCTATCAAGCCTAACAAATGACCACCAGTTCAGTGGCTTAAATGAACACTTGTGCATTATGTCATAGTCTTGTACTTAAGAAGTCTGGGTGGGCTCAACCTGGTTCTGTGATTAGAGTCTTGCAAGAGGGAAATCACAGAGCCGTCTGGGTTGGGGTCTTTTCTGGAGCTGTAGGGGAAGAACCTCAGATAAGCCTTATTCTGATTGTTGGCTGAATTAAGTTCCTTGTGGTTGTGGGACTGTTTCTTGCTAGCTGTTGGCTAGTGGTCATTTTGGGTCCCTGGGACTGTTCTCTGTTCCCCTCGTTGTTCCCTCTATCAGTATACATGACAATAAAATAATAGCCTCAAAAAGAAGGCCGTCTCACCATTTTCAATAACATGCATGAACCTGGAAGACATTATACTAGATTAAATAAGCCATTCCAAAAAGGGCACATAGTGCATGATTCCACTTTTATGAGATATCCAAAATAGTCAGAGCCACAGCACCAGGAATTCCATACAATAGTGGTTGCCAGAGGCTGGGATGAGGACTGGGGAAGATGAGGAGCTGCTATTCAGTGGGTATGAAGTTTCAGTTATGCTAGATGAGTAAGTTCTAGAGATTTGCTCAAAGTAGTGTCCATAATTAACAATACAGTTTTGTGCACTTCAAGCTTGTTAAGAAAGTAGACTTCACGTGAAGTGTTCTTACAAAAAAGAAAGAAGAGGTACAAGGAAACTCTGAGAGGTACCGGATATGTCTATTATTGCTTATTGATTGTGCCAATGGTAATATGGTTGTTTGCATTACACACACTAGGTTTGTGCCATTCTTTGTATATCAGGAGTACCTCAATAAAGTTGTTTTTTTTTTTTAAGTCAATAAGGTGCTTTGAATCCTTCTTTTGCATCAAAACGCTCTGACTTCCCATTCCATTGTCAGCCATGGAAAGCTCTTTGCTTTTAAAGTTCTCATGTAATTACATCAGGCCCCCCAGATAATCTTCTTATCTTAAGGTTGACTGATTATTAGCCTAAGTTACATCTGCAAAGTCCCTTTGCCATGGAAGGTGACATTATCCTGGGAGGTGCCCCTGGGGGTGAAGGGCATGTGGCCATCTCAGAGATCTGCCCACCACATCCTCATTCACACATTTTTTAGTCCCAACAGTTTATTGAGCTCCTACTATGTTCTAGTCCTTTGGGACACAGCAGTGAGTGAGACAGGCAGGCATGATCCCGGTTCTAGGAGCAGAAAATTAATGCTGTGTTTAATGAATGGGTGGGTGGATAGACAGATATATAAAGGTCTAAATGCACATTCAGAGAAAAGCAACTGAAGACTGAGACTCAATATTATTGAGTACGTTTTAAGGGTCCATGTATCATCTTGAATGGAAATATTGCTCAACTTCTGATGAGAAGCCTAATACATCAATATCTCTGTTATCATTGACTGATGACCCCGCATAATAAAAGATCTTGACTTGCGTGTATGTTAACAATTAATGGAATGTGTAATGCATCACACGGAGTATATGGAAGGTAATAAAGAGGTGTAAGTGATAATTACACGGGTTAGTTAGTGTCATTAATGGTCCTTTGTTCTGCTAGAGCAGCAGTATCTTATTCAGGAGACAGGGTTGCAGTTCTGGTTGCCAAAATGACTTAAATGTGCCAGTTCAGCTATGATTGGTTCTTTAAGGGTATTCCTCATTGCAAAAGCCCCCTCACTCAAGTGTATTGACCATCCTGTCTATGTCTGACCTCTCCCTTTTTGACCCTCTCAGGGGCTTTAGTGGAGACCCATCTACTCTGCCAGAGTGTTGTTTCACTCCCATAATTATTTGTATGCTCTTGTCATGGTTCTTTATTTCCCAGAAGGATTCTAATCCTGTATCCAGCCCCTAATGAAATAGAATCATAGTGATCAGTTTTACAATAGATGCTTCTACACAGGGGACCCTATTTATTTATTCAGAAATACATGTCATAAAGATTGAATGAGAAGCTAATATTCGGAGCTGGGAAAAGCAATACTGTATATTAGGAAGAATCAGCATTTGTTAGCATAAGTAAGACTCTGAGTCTTGATTATAAGTGTCAGTGTGTTAAAAAACATTGACGAAACCCAGTGTGAAATTACAAGTCTGTAATGCAAATACATTTAGGGGAAATGCAAACACATTTATCCATGCATTAATGCATCCACTTGACAGCAGTTTATTGAGTGCCTAGCATGTGTCAAGCTCAGAGGGGATGCCGCGGGGGTAATGCGGAAGTCGCATTGCCCTTTGAGAGCTTCTATTCTAGAAGAGGGAGCTGGAAAATTAACAAAATAGAGCCGTCATTCCATTATCATATACTGATAGACAGTAATGGTTTAATGTGAGTGAAGACGTTTGGCTGAGACACACTTGCAGGGTTTGAAAGAGAAACATCAAGAGATGTGTGCCGTTCCCATTTGTGTTGGTTCTTTCTCTTGTGGACGCGGGGAAGAGCCGTCTCCTCCTGGTTGGCTCACGCACTTTTGTTCCCTTCAAGGTGCGAAGCCATCAGCTGGCAGAGGCTGTTGACATCGCTGCTCAGGAAATGTTTGTTGAATGCATGAATATCGCCAAGTTTAATTTTAGTTCAAAACCACAGCTATTCTAGTAATTGAATTTTATAAATATTTTTGAATTGTACGCTTGTAGTTTTACCGTAGATTTAGCGAATGGTAACAGAGTCGGCACTACTAGCAATGGCTGCTACAATTTCATCTTTAGGTCCTGGCTTCATTGTCCTCTATCTAGAGAGGTTTCCTTGACCATCCTATCCACCAGGTATACACACTGTTACCTAATACGGTGTGTCTCTTAATCCCTTTAGGCTCCTTGGTATTTATTTCCTCAACACATGTTTACACTTCTTCACCCGTTATTGCTTATCATCTCTCTTCCTAATTAGACTGTAAACTCCAGAAAGGGAGGGGCTAAATCTCTCTTATCAGTGCACACCCTTTATGATGATAGGCACATAATAATCCTTCAAGAAGATTTATGAAAGAAATGAGATCCAGTCACCTTGCCTCCCCTCTCCCTCTCGCTTCCTGGAGCCCCTCTCTTCCTACCTTTCATATCATTTTACCCATTCAGGAATTATTTTATGTATTCTGCGAACACGTAGAACTGACAATAACAACAGCTAGTTCGTTTATGGAACATTTATGATACACCAGACACTATGGAAGCAGAATAATGGTAACGCCAAGTAAACGAAGGGAAGCGAATTCTTACTGAGCGCCTCCCCCGGGGCAGGCACAGCGGCAGCCTCTCCCCGTACACTGTTCTCCACTCCGACCCCAGCCTCGCGCACTACGCGTCATCACCCTTGTTTCCATGCAGCAGGGCAGAGCCTGAGATTCTGAGGGGGCAGGTAGAGCGCCCAGGATCACAAGGGTCGGAATGAGTGAAGGGGTCTCTCTCCGTCATGGCCCCTGTTCTTCAACTGCCCTTTGCTCTCTCAAAGTAAACGGGCAGTTTTGAAAAGGCACGTTGTGAGCATTACCGGGTGTGCGTGGATTGACAGGGATGTCAAATCGACATTGCTCTTGTGAGCCACCGGCGTCTTTTGCTCTCACATTCTTAATGTAAAACTTAAAAATGAGAACATCACCCAATCATTGGATTTCCCAACCTACAGATTTAGAGGACTAAATGTTCCCGAAGGGTCAGAGAGTGAGCCTTTGGGGCACCAATGGAGTGAAACCCTTGTGGCCACTTCCCACTTGACCATTTGAGACACACCTTTACCTCCCCCGCTCTCCTTTCCTATTCTTTGTTCTAGAACTCTCCTCTCTGGGACACTCCTCTCCTGGTCGCAGTCCAGGGGTCCTGGATAAAGCCTCTGCCACAGCTCCAAGGGCAGAGCATGTGGCTCACATGCTCTGTGCGCCTGTGCGGACAGGGCATTGCATTCCCTTAGGCACAAGGATGAGTTCAAGTTCAGGGTGAACTGAGCTGGCTTAGTCATAGTAGATCCTGAGTCCTTTGTAGGTATCTCCAGACAAGGAATTCTTTACTGGCTGGATTGTCTCCTGGGAAGAAAGGATCTGGAGGCACTGCACTTATTTTTGACCCTGGGAGGAGCCTCGGGCTTCCGACACTGTACCCTGACCGCAGTGCAGAGAGCCGGAGTGGATGTGCTCCTTACTCCTGCTTACCTCGCTTAAGCTCTGGGTGCAGGTGTGCCTGGCGTCTCTTTTTGGCTCAGTTTGAGTTGGACTTTCTATCACCTGCATCTGAAAGGCTTTCTATTGTTACAGCCAGAGTGGGATGGTGCTGAAGTGACAAAATACCAGAGGCCAAAGAGGCTAAAGCCTCTGTTATCTGGCACCCTGATAATACAGTGGCTTTAAAAAGAATGTATTTCTCACTTAGGTCACAGTCTGTTGAGCAATTCTCTTCCATGGCTGTTCCCCGAATATCAGCTCAGGAGTTGGGCTGCTTCCATGTTTTCGCTGTGCACCTGGATCATGGTCTCTCCTGGGCACTGCGGTGAAGACGGAGACGGCCAGGCAGTCCGTACGGGGGACATCCTTCCCAGGCGAATCCTACTATCCTAGTCCAGCTGTGTGGCCCCAAACTAACTGCAGAAGAAGCTAGGAAGTGCCACGGACCACACAGCTAGCTGGTGAGCAGTCACGGCTGCCGCCACTTTCCTGAGACTTTGGTGCAGTTTCTGAGTTCTGTAATCTCCAGTCAGAATAAAGGTCAGTTTATGCAGAACTCACCAGCCCACCCAGCGATGCTCCCGAGAGAACATGCAGGAGAAGGAGCTCCCTTCTTCTCTGACAGTCAGGCGGCTCCATGTCAGCCAGAAAGTCTCCCTTCGGACACAGGAGGGTGCATTACCTGGACACAACCCATGGCACCATCTCTCCCTCGCAAAGGGCCTCTTCCAAGGTCTGCTATAGGAAGGCAAAGGCAGCCCAGCACACCACAACTGCTTCTGGTGCAAAGAGTCCTGCCTAGTTCCCTGTGTTTTTCCATTTACTTAGGTAGGATTTTTCTCTAATATATGTTCTGATTTGATGGGCTGCTTGGCCCTTCCCTCCCTGACTCCCTCCCTCCCTCCCTTCCTTTTCATTCATGGTTTTAAATTGTAAACTATTTCCACAGTTACAGCTAATTCCAAGACAATGCCATATTTCTCCCCTCTTGTTCCTTTCTTTCCTCCTTCCTGTTCTCCTGACCTGTATGGATAGCCTCAGGGGGTGAGGGCTGTGAACTCTATTCCAAACTGAGCCCAAACAGAAAGGGCGGACACCCTCCAGTGCCCCCAGGTCTCCGGGCCCCCAGGCCTGAGCGGTCCTCTCCCAGTCTTCTCTCCTGACTTGCTTTTGGAGCTGGGTGGCGGCCGCAGCATCGTAATTCTCCTTGTCTGCTCCCTGCAGTCTGTTTAGAGACACCTAACAGCAATTGGCTGGGTTTTTATGAGTTTGGGGGGGCACATTTTCCACTTCTCAAGGATCTCTCATCAGGGGTTCTTCGCTAGTAATTACTGCAGCGCGGAAGACCTGAAGAAGCACCCTCTCAGCGTTGAGTGATGGGGTTTCTTAATACGGCTGCTTTTTATTTTTGGAGGGGAAAAATTAAATTAAATGTGCTCTTCCATACTAGGCTTATTTAGTCTGCAAAGACACTGGAATAATTCTGTTAAAAGGGGCCGCCTTTTCAATCATTCTATCCAGTCATTTGGAAATGAAAAGGCCTCTATGTATTTATTATTTCCCTAAGGGGATTTACACAGAAAGGGTCACAAATGCATTGAAAGGACAGAGACGATGATAATGCCACTGGTATTGAGGATAAGCCACTTACAGGGTATTACCTTGATCAGGGGTTGGCAAACCAGGGCTTTGGGGCCAAATGCAGCCTGCTGCCCTTTTTTGTAAATAAAGTTTTATTGGAACACAGACACATTCAATTGTTTACATTTTTTATAGCTGTTTTGTGCTGCAACAGCGGAATGGGGTCGTTGCCACAGAGATCATATGGCTTGCCATGTCTAGAACATTTACTCTCTGGCCCTAATGAGAAAACATTCGCCCATGTTGATGAAGGAGACCCGGATGTTGGAGACCCGGATGAACAGATGTGTTTCAGGATTTCCTCCTCTTATTGTCTTACTCTGTTGGCCTGCATTGTTGGCAGGCTTCGTGGTCAAGTTCACAAACACGAGAAAAGAACATTTTCATTTACAAGTTAGAGATCTGTTCATACACGTTCATTCGTGTCTCTTTTCCCATTAGAAAACAAAAAACAAAATCAACCATAGAAGAACTAAACAGTAAATAATCAACTTCTGAGCTGCACCTCATTCCCCCCTTTCTGACCCCCCACAAAGCCACTAATTCTAACACACTGGTCGGAGATTACCGAGGGCCAACATTGAGGACATAATTTGTTTTGATTTACTTGAAGTGATATATTTCCTCAACGGAAAGACAGGAAAATAATTTTTCGGGCTAAACCCTCTTCAGCCTCTAGTATCTGGCACTCAGCAATCAGCCCACCAGTCATGCCGAAAACTTACCGCTCATGACTGTTTGCGTCAAAAACATGGATGCTTTAGGAGAAGATCAGTCACACAATTAGACAATTGGTGTGCGTGACATTCGTCTACTGTTTCATTTGGGAATTGACTTGAAATGCAAAAAAAGCAAGCATTTTTTTTAAAGGCAGGTGAATATTGGAAGATTTCCTTAACCCTCAAGTTTTTTGCTGTGTAAAGTGGAGGAATGCAGGGCCCTGGATCTTGTCTGTGAAAAATTCTGTGGCAAGAGATATTATTCCTCATTAGCATGGGTAAGAAATAATATCACATGAAAAAAAAACCTTTTCTTTTCATCTGAAAGAGTTAAAACTAGTGTTTGGAGGGTGGAATTATCTGCCCAGGCCGTGGTCAGCAAACAATGATGACGACAACGGTGATGGCCAGTATTCCATGAGCCTCCACTACGTGCCGGAACTGCGCTTACGGTTTACATGCGTTACCCCGACATGCTCCCCCAGACTCTTTCAGGTGGTACATGTTTATCCCCATCTTACGGGTGAGGATGTGGCAAATCTGAAATCTAAACCCAAGCCTGTCTGGCTGTGGCCCAGAGATTTGTAACTGGAGCTGATTTTGCCTCCTGTTCCCCTCATCAAGGGACACCCAGCAATGTCTGGAGACCTTTTTGGTTTTTGTGCTGGGATGGGAGGATGCAACTGGCATCCGATGGGTGAGGCCAGGGACGCTGCTGAACACCCTGCAGGGTACAGGACGGCCCCCACGATGCAGGGCTTCTGAGGCCCAAGTGTCAATGGAGCCGAGATTAGAGGAACCTGCTCTCAAGTTTGCATCATCGATAGAGTCTTCTAAGTCTCTAGATTCAGAAGATGTCACCAGGGGTTCTAGCTTCTTTTTAATACACAATTTGTAACTCCCTCCATCCATCTTTCCTTCCCTGCGGAAATGTCTTAGATAGCAAATGCTCTTTCCCAGGAGCCGCCCGTCCCATGCTCTGTGTCCAGTTGATCGGAGTTCTCTTTCCTTCCCTCCGTGTGACTTTCCACGTCCCTTTCCAGGACTTTTGGTTTGATAAACACAGGGAAGTACCCATAGAGGATGGAAATACCATCGCTGCGGCCCAGCCAGCATGCCTCATCACCTTTCTGTTATTGCACATTAAACACCGCCCCGGTTGGTGGCACCTCCTGCCCACAAAAGCACTGACAGATGGCAAGTAAGGGGCAACCAGAGGCCAGTCCTTCCCGCACAGAATGCGTGGTTCTCACCGGGCAATGCGATAGACTATGGAGATGTCTTTCTCTTTTCACCCGGCTTCCCTTTCTCTGCCCTCAATCCTCCTACCCGCCATCAGCCTTGAACTTCACACTGGGTGGACCTCTAACTTCTCCAGCGCCGCTCTAAGTGTGCGGTCTCTTCCTGGCTGCTCCTCTTCCAGCTGTGCCTTCAGAGGGATTGGTTCTCAGTCTTCAATCTCAGCCAGGTCAGAGTTTTGGGGCCAGTGATCAGCAGTGCATTGAGCGTATTTCACAGTCCAGATCCCATTCCACTCAAAGCAAGGTGGTTGTCATAGAAAAGAGGCTTCCAGGAGGAAGCTATTTAAAAAAATCTCTCTAACTTTCAACTCCTTGACTTACCTAGTCCTGAGGTCACCTGATGTCTCTCCGGGTTCTGACAAGGGCATCAGCGTCGCCTCTGCAGCAGGTTAACACACAGCGCCAAGCTAAGGCGTGTGGCGGGGTGCCAGGCTCTGTGGCGGGGGATCCACAGGGATGGAAGAAGATTCTTTGCCCTCGGGGGTTTTACACTGTGGTTGGAAAAAATGGGCCATATGCACACACGAGGATGAGGAAATAGCTAACCAAGGGGTAAGTGATAATACAAAGCAATAGTCCAAGGGGTGGTAAGAGGTATGTCCATTTAACAAAAGAGAAAATAAAGGATAGCCTGTCATCTGGATGAAGAAGGTTTGCCATGGCCTGCAGTGCTCTGAAGTCTTTGTGTGGAATGTGGGATTGGGGAGCGAGGACACATCTTCAGGGAAATTAGAAAAAGTGGAAACTGTACATGTTAAGGGCTAGAAGGAAAACATTTAGGGCAGGTTCAAGGTGCATGTGCCAACAGCCACAGTGCAAAGACCATCAAAGAGTGTGTAGAAGTGAGCCTGACAGGGTCCCAGGGGCCAGGATGTAGGGGACCTTAAATGTCACATGATGGAACTGAGCTTCATTCCATAGGCAGTGGGGAGTCATTGAGGATTGTATGCAAATGAAACAGCTTTCCAATGACCTCGAGTTCACTCATGGCCCCCATCTAATCTACTTTCCTGAAGGCAGACAGACTTACTGTTGTAAAATGAAAATCCGATCATACTGTTGCCTCACTTAAAACCATCCGATGCCTTCCCATGCATGTAAAGAAAACCCACTCTCTGTACTGCGGCTTCTGTGGCCTCGGTGATCCGACCCTGCCTAACTGCAGGCATCTGCGCCCCTGATCACCATGCCCCAGCCACACTGTTTCTCTTGATCATGTGATCTCACTCTGCCAATGGAAGCCGCTCCTGGCTGGACCTCTGGCTTGAACCATCCACCTCGGCATCATTTACTGGTCAGTTCCTCCTCTGCATTTGCCCTTGGGGGTTTCTCAGCTCACAGCCCCCCTCCGGTGTGTTGTGGTGGGATGCTGCTGTCTTTTCATCATAGTTCTTATTAATATCTAAAATTTTCTTATTTTGATCATTTCTTGGGTTTCTCACTAGCAACACTATCTGTTTTAGTTCATCTTGAGTTCATCCTGATGCTTAGTATGAGGATGGATGGCATCGGAGAGTTTCAATAGGTATTGTGAGGAGGTGGGTGGATGGGGTAGCAGCTGACATGGAAAGATGGATTTCGGAAACGTTGTCATATTAATTCATTTGTCAAATACTTACCGAGGTCTTCTTTACTAGTAGCTGAGGAGATGGTGCTGAGTGGGACAGGGATATTCCCTGCCACCATGGTGCCTAGTGATGAGGGGACCAGGATTTAGCGAGTGATGTTCGGTGTGCTGCGTGCCTCACAAGAGGAGACGGAGGTTGCTGAGACAGTATAAGGAGGCCCTCCTAGACCGGGGGTTTATGGAAGGCTTCTTCAAGGCCCCCACTCTGAGTAAGAGAGGGAGAGGAGATGTGGTGAGAGAAAGTTGTTCCAGGTAGAAGGAATAGCATACGTGGGGCAGCAAGGTAAGAGAATGTGGGTGCACCCCCAGAACCGGAAGAGGACTGGGCTGGCTGGCATGAGTCAGAGGTGGAGAGAGCAATATCCTGACATCACAGAGGTCAGCAGGCATCAGATCTTGAAGGAAGCCATGGAAAGGACTTTAACTGTTATCCGGAGGGTGCTGAAAAGGCTTGTGATCAGGTCCGAGTTTTCAAAGATTTCCTGCTCTGGTCTGGCTTCTGGGTAAAAGGGGAGAGACACTCGGGGCGATCAGCTGGGAGGCAGCCGTGATAGTTCACGTGAGAAATGACCGATGTGGGTGTGGCAGTGACCGACGAAAATATTCATGTCTGGAGCTGTTTGGGTCTAGAGTGTTTCTTGGTGATTATTTGGATACGGGTGGAGAGAGAAGGGGAGACAAGGTGTTGGCCTTTCTGCCCGGGTTTGGGGTTCCTAAGAAACAGGCAGATAAGCCGTGTCACTCACTGAGATCAGCGTTTTGCTGGGGGGAGGTTCATTTAGTTCAGACACATTGAATCAAGGCACCATATTTCACTGTGTGTAATGCGCACTTTTTGGCCCGAATTTTTGAGGGGAAAATAAGGAGGCACATTATACATAGGTAGCACTAATTCCATATCTATATAAATCTTTTTAATTCTTTTATTTATGCTGATGCATTAAAAGTGTAACTCTAGAAAACAATAACAATGTCTGTATGCAAAATAATACTCTGGAATATGATAAATGGGTCTTGTTTCTAAAGATAAATAAATAAAAAATTGAATTAAAAAGTTAAAATGGAAGATTTTTTCCCCTGAGGGTTTGGGCCGAAAACGTGGGTGCCCAGTAACACAGGAGCACCTTACACGTGGGAAAACACGGTACCCTGGGACACTGGACAGTGACGCGCACCGAGACGTCGAACGGGCAATAATAACGAAGGAGTGGAGTGCTGGCGGCCGGCTCCAGGATGTGGCACGGGAGAGGCGACAAAAGGCACAAGATTCATTTTCTTCCCCAATCGCTCTCAAAAGACCTTCTCCACACTCCCCGCCCGCCCCCCCCGCCCCCCCCACACACAGGCTTTGCTGCAATCTGAGATGTTAAAAATGTAGATAGAATCCCAATTTTGAGTGGGCTGATAGGGGAAAGAGGGAAATCCTGAACAGAGCTCGCTCAGTGTTCACATTTGCTGTATATGAAGGGAGAAAATAAGATTTTTACAAATGATGGAAAACATCTCAAGTGTCCCTTTGACGCCGTAACACATTCTCTACTCCAAAGCACATATTTTTGCTCTGCAGAAATTAGTCTAAATGTTGCTCTGTTTTGTGTGGGGGGGACATGGAGGCGTGAGAAGACATGGACTTGATTACACTGGACAAAGTGGAAGGGTGTCTCCTGCTGTATGAGCCAAGTGGCGGATCCTCTCCTGACTTGGGAACGCGACGGGGAAAGGAACTGCAAAAATGGCTCGGCGATGCATTTGGCAGGAAGTCCAGTATGTTTCTTTTTCCATGGGTAAATTAGGGGAAAAAGGGTGACTTTTATCGCTGAAATTAATTTTATTGCCTCTAACTAACCCTCTTCCTCCTCACTCCCTGCTATCACACAGAAATAAAAAGACAAGGAGACCTACCTTTTTAGACACCGTGGCTTCTTGTCCGTGGCTGGGGATGCTGGCAGCCACGCGTTCAGTTTGTAAATACAGCCCAGAAAACTGCAAAGCCACAAACAGATACATAAAGAATGAGGAATCTGATTAAGAAACGAGCATTTATATTTTTACTGGGTTTTACTTTTAACATAAAACATCTTGAAAAAGTTTTATGATTTAGCATTTATGAATGACTAGATTTTTAAGAGAATTGTAATATTTTTTTAGGGTATTTCAGCTCTATGAGTTATTTCTTGTAGATTCAGATAATGACATTATAAATCTTTCTGTGGAGGCAATTACTAAGGCAGAAATGGCCTAGTCCCCATCGGCTTTTAGGTTCGGCTTACTGACATATTACATGCAGGCTTACCGTGGTCATTAAAAACTGATCTGGGATTTATTGTACCTCTTTAAACTCTCAGTACTTTGAAAAGTATCGAACAGAAAGGAATACAAAGTGAAGTTACAAAGAGAGCCAGCAAGGCCATCAGGAGAAAAGCAGATTTAATTTGTCCGTTCACGACCACCACCAGTATCATGAAAATACCTGAAAAGCCTGGACTTGGAGGTGTTTCACAGAAGTGAGCACACGCTGAGAGCGGGTTTCCACCTGGAGTAGTTTTGAATACGGTGTGAGGATCGAGAGTGAAAGGGACCTTTGTCTAAGATACGGTACAAAAGGTGAGGTGGATTTTATCATCTTTGTTGAGAAGTTGCCCACCAGGAGGCATGGAGCACCAATAGTCTCTGGCTGGTGAAGCCTCCCCCCTAAGTGAGCAAGAGCTTCCCCGAAGCGCATCTGGATTCCCTCCCCGTCTCTTTCACGGGGACCCACTGGTCTCTGTCCTTCCGAGTCTCTGCAAATGATATTGAAATACCTTTTCTGGGAAAAGATATTCCCAGCAATGTTTTAAGCAGATGTCTTAGGTCAGCACAAAGGCAGGAAGGTGAGAGAAACCGTAATCGGAGACAGAGCAAGGAGAGAGAGTTCCTAAAGAAAGGCGAGCTTCAGGGTCCTCCCTGGAACCCTAAGTCATCTAGGCATGCACCAGTGCCTTTCTCTATAGAGTTGCTTGTTGGACTACCTGCAGCCCACCCCTGCCTTTGAAGGAGGGTGCAGAGAAGACTTCAAGATGCTTTTACCGCCTTGCACAGGGAACGAACTGAAAGTTTGGTGCTTGCTTATTTCACCTCGCTGGAGGTTCCCTTAATGCTGCAACCTGGTAACTCGTTCATGGCCTCTGAGGCAATACTTCACGCAAAACAAAAGCCGCCCGAATTGCCACACTGCTCCGCGTGTCTAAAACACTTTGCTTGCCACGGCTGGTTTCTTCTCATTACTCTCAGGTTTCAACTCAAATGCCACTGCTTTTGCGAGTCCTGCCCAGCCATTCTGCTCAACTTCCCACTGCAGGCACTTAACAGGTCATCCTTTTTGTTTCTCCAGGGCGGCGGACCGTTTCTGTAAAGGCCAGCTAACAGTGTTTTAGGCTTTGCGGAGCGTGTGCTATATGTTCCAACTGCTCGACATGCTGTCGTAGCACAAGAGCCACCACAGCAGATGTATGAGCTCCGGCCAGATGAGAGTGGCAGTGTTCTAATAAAACTTTATGTGTAGGAACAGCCTGAAGGCCATTGTTGGTCAACCCCTGCTTTAAGAAAACTGAGGATCTGGATGTGTGTGTGTGTGTGTGTGTGTGTGTGTGCATTTATTTATTTCCCAGATTTATGTGTCTCTCTCCATTAGAATTTGAGATGTACAAGGCCAGCAATGCAGTCTCCTGAGTTCACCACTACACCCTGAGCACAGAAAGGCTAGCACATATTAGGTATTCAGTAGCACATATTAGGTGTTCAGTGAACACATGCTGAAAAAAATGAACCTGGGATTCCCTCATGTGGTTGGTGTGCCACTCTATTTGGAACTACAGAGCAAATTCGCACTTTCTTTGGAAATTAGTTTTTCTTTCAATGAAAACCTTTGATTGATTCGTAAGAAAAAAAATGTAAAGTACCTTGAATTAATTTTGGGTTTGCCTCATGGTTTGACTCAAGCCTTTGGTTCACGTGTCATTCAGTCTAGATTGCATCTGATTTAAAATATTTAGGCCATGATACATTGCTGTTTGATAGATTTCATGTAAATATCATAGCTCATGGAATCAGGTTTGCTGTCACCTAAATAGTCACCTGAGTACATCATCCACATTGCAATCAAAGGACACTCAGTGCTGTAGAATGTCACAAATGCTAATGGACTCAGCCCTTTATCAAAGGGTTCTGTTTTATTCATGGCCTGCGTAACCTGCCAGCCGGTCCATACGTTCGACCCTGGGGCCTAACATAGCAAATCAGATGGAGTAGTTCTGTTTCCTGAAAGTCTGAGGCATTAAAATCCTATCCGCAGCTGCAGACGCATTCTTTCTTCCCAGTCCTGGCGCACTTGGAACTCTCATTGTGCGCTTTGCGAGTCGGACTCCTCGTGCAGGTGCAGCGGTTGCGGAGGGCAGGCGGGTGTCGTGAAGGGGTCCCGTTCCAGCAGAGTTCATCTGCAGAGCTCCTTGGCTGAACATCTTCACATAAATGCAGCTATTTGTACTAATTGTGTTATTTCCATTTGCAGGTTGGTTTGGGAACCAACATTTGGCATCTTTTTAGAGCAGGTATATCAGACTCTGAAACTACACATCACTCAGTGGTTTGGGGTTGGCTTTTAGCAAGAAATCACATGAGATACAGTCATACACTTCCCTTTTCTTGGACTCAGCTCATTGTGAAAAAGACTGAATTCACTAGCATGGGACAGAGAAGAGCTTTACAAAGCCTTGGTGACGTGGAACCCTCAAGTTTCCCTGCCTTCTAAGACTGACTTCTAACTGAGGAGGGCCCTTATGGATCTGAACTCTCCCGGACAGACCACTAGCCTGGTGCCGTATGCACTGATTTGTACTTTAGCAGCAATAACATTTTGATATTGCTGGTAAGTGTCCTATTCATTTTTTATTGACTTCAGACATTAGGGAGGTCATGGACAGGTCACAGAAAATCAGCAATGAAAGCAAGTCTTCAGAGTGACTCGATGTGTGCTTGAAGGTCGTGGCCCTATGCTGATTTGTATCTTCCCATCATCCCACTGCAGGGTGAGGCTGGGAGGGGGACTGACCTCTCTTTCCTCGGGCCAGGTATCCTGGTAAGACTTATTTTTGATCTTCGACTCAATGAAATGTGACCCAGAATGGGTCTCCCATACTTGGATCCATTATCTCTGTCACTCCTCTTGACAAGAAGGCATTGAAGAGAAGAAATCCTCTTCCACTGGGGTTGATGGACTTCAACCGTGGGTCCTGGGAGGAGAAGGTGAGGGGTCATCTCCTCTACCATGTTGAAGAATGTATCTGAGCAAAGATAAGCAGAACCTAAAACAGAGGAAAAGAGAGAGCTTAGGTGCCTTTGAACTTCTGGACTCGCCTTACTTGAAGGTAACTCCACCTCTGGACTTTCCACTATATCAACCAATCAATCCTCCTCTTTTAACTTAATCCTTTGATTTGGGTTTTCTGTCACTTTCAAACAAAAGAATCCTGGTTAATATGGCTATTTCCTATCATTCCTAACTTTATTCTAGTCCTCTAACTTACAGCTCTATGATACCTATTTCTGCTATAGGAAGTACCTTTTAAGCAATTTAGCAGTTGAATGAACACTCTGTAATTTTATTTTACATACTCATTTTTCAGGATCTGTATAAAATGTGAAAGCATAGTTCAATTGCCCATAAGTATCCAGTGTTTCTATAAAACTGCTTCTTAATTAGAGAGATATGCCATAGTCTTCTCGAGATAGTGATTCATTTGATTTATTTGGAACACACCAGGTACGTGGTTAAAACAAAAGCAAAACCCTCCCAGGTATGCTTGCTTGAGAACCCACAGCTCTATAGTTCAATGACTTATTTATTAATAGGATTTTTATTGATTCCTGGGTTTGGAGCTTACAAATTATTTTTATTGAAGTCTCTTTTCATAGACAAAGGCCTTAGGGAGAATTCAGTTTGGGTCAATATGCCCATCGAGAAATATTCACTGGGACCAGAGAGGAAGCAATCCCTATTTGGTATGACCTGGGTCACTCACCTTTGGAACAGAGAGAGGTTGTGGTCCACCTCACCTGCCACATGAGTTGAGTAGGATGTATCTTTGGGGTGGAAGGGAGCTGTCTACAAAGAATGGCATATTGCAGAAACCAAGTACTAAAACCCAGGGATAGCTGGATGGAAGAGAATCATGGGGCAAGACATGGGGGAAGGGAGACAGAGCTTCCATGCCATTTTCAGGCACTCCACCCCCCCAAGCACCTCCATGTGCTCACCAAACTGCCAGCTCTCTGAACCCCTTCTGTCAGGGTGTTTACGGAGGCTTTATTATGTAAGCATGATTGATCGAGTCATTGACCATTGGCGCTTGAACTCAATCTCCAGCCCCTTTCCCCTCCCCTGCAAGTCAAGGGACGGGGCTGAAAGTTACAACCCTCTAATCACAGGGCTGGTTCCCCTGGCAACCAGTGCCCCCATCCTGAAGGGCTTTCCAAGAGTCAACTCATTAACATAAATTCAGGTGTGGTGAGAGGGACTCGCTGTGAATAACAAATCACTCCTTTCACCTTTATTGCAGCTGCTATCACTGAGGAAACTCCAAGGGTTAGGGGGGCTGTGTGGTAGCACCAGGAACAAAGACCAAATATGTATTTCTTATTATAAATCCCGGGATCAGAGCGTGTAAGGTAGGCTCAAAAGCCAGGCTTGGCCGGTCACACCCACCTAGACCTTTGAGCCAAAAAGCGTTACAGAGAGGAGCAGTGTGGAGCTGCACTGCGTCCGGGTGGACAATGTTACAGGGGACACGGGGAAGGTAGAGCTGGCCTTCTGCTCCTTGGAATCATCCTGGGTTTGCCGTAGTGTAATCACTGTCCAACGACCAGAGACCCAATGGCTCACTGTGGGCTCTCCCTTTCAGGAATTATTTTTTCAATGCAGGAAAGTAGGATGCTCTGCCTCTCCGCGAAGGTTATCCCTGAATTTTACCTCCCAGTATGTCACTGGAACTCACAGACATTTTCATGCCAGCTTTTGTTTCATTTTTTTTTACAGAAGATTTGCTTTTGGTTTGTTTTTTTTGTGCTGTTGATTCTGCTGAGTCATTTTATTTGACCAAATGCTTCAGTATTTTAGAAAGAATAAGTCCCATCAAAGTTGCCTAAAATATATACCTTTCTCTAAAATTAAGCCAATTTTTCATTTATGTACATTTTAAATTTGAGCAGATATTCCAGTATAGGGTGGAGCAGTGATTTTCAACCTTTTTCATCTCACAGCACACATAAACTAATTAGTAAAATTCTACTGCACACCCAAACCTATACTATACGTTTTGCCGATCTGACAAAAAATTAGGTATAATGTTGATTGATATACAAAAAGTAATAATAGCAATTACCTACCTTTTTTGCTCTAAGGAGAGTCTTTAAAAATTGGGTGCCTGTCCTTGTATGTAAGGATTTCTGATACCAAGAATTAACCAATCAGATTCAATTTTATTGTGCGATGTGACCAATAAGATTCAACTTTGTTATATGACCTATTATATTTATGGTTCAGCACAGGGCATTCACACGGAGTGGCTATTGTTGTGTTGGCTGTTGTCACTTTTTAATTTGACACTCCAAGGGAAAAGAGGTCAGTGCCCCTGACTAAATAGTTGGGCATTGCATGTCTTAAAAATTATTGCAGCACCTGGGTGGAAATCGCTGGGGTAGAAGAATGCACCCTGCCCCCAAAGAATAGATTTTATTCACAACTTTCATACAAGGAGATCAATAAAGCAAATGATCCCACAGGATTCTAGCAAGCTAGGCGAGTGGATTGGGGAGGGAGGCTACCCCTGTGCAGAACGTCCTTTAGCCACGCATCCCTTATGCCCCCTGCTCTATTCCCTCTCTGGATGGTAGAGGTTTCTTTCTTGGAACCTTCCTCTTAGGACTTAGAATGTGAATAAACGTCCTGACGTCCCCCCTTCCTTATGGTTTCAAGCCCGTTGGAAAAGGCCTAGTAGATATTCTGCAGGAGTTCCACGTGCCCCGACTCCTGAATGACAACCTCGCCACCCCCGGGCACTACTAAACCGTAAATATGTGACTTGGCGGTAGATGCATCCCTAGGATGTGGGGAGATCTGCAAGGAAGCAGACATTTCAATGACAGCACATGGAGTTTGCATTCAGGTCATGTTCTTTGATTTTAATATGACAGTGTCAGTGATTATACATTTAGGAGAATTGAGAGAAAGAGTCCCTAAGCCACTAGACCAACACTCAGTCTACCGGCACCCTAAATCCCTTTTTCAGAATTACCATGTTCTTTACTTACTCCACACACAGTCATTTGTGGCCCTGACGCGGCACCTCCCATCGGTTAGCACCTTGTGCAAGGTTAGCAGCACCCCTGACCTCACAGAGCTTACAGTCTAACGGGGGACCATCAGGGAAGTGGTTATGGATTGTGCTTGCTGCCAGGAAGGATGCTGAGAGAGAGCCGTGGCAGCGGGTGGAGCAGTGCAGTCTGGGAAAGCCTGCTGGACGAAGTGACCTTTAGCCAAGACCCCCTCCACGGGGTGACGAAGAGCAAAGTGTCACAGGCAACATAAAGAACACGAGAAAGGCTGCCACCCCAGCGACAGCCAGAAGCAAGCGGAAATCCCTCAAGCACGCTGTTCAACGGCAATTGCAAACATGTGGCGCTGACTGGCTCAGCGAGAAAGAGGCGAAAGCTCTGGAAACTTGTCCCGACAACGCCCCTCACCGCCAGGTTGTGTGCCTGTGACTTTGTTCCGGCAGCTGTGTTTTCCTACTTCCTCCTGTTCCTAATGCCATCACGCAGCCGCCTCACCTGAACGCCCCTCGCTAAATGAGGCAGCAGCTCTGGATCCAGGGAAACAAAGGGGAAGGTTGCCATAGTAACAGAGACCAGCATCTCCTCCTCTCCAGAGTACCTCTGGCAAGGGGAGGCTGTGGAGACGCCTTCAAGCCACTCAGCCACCCAGCGTCCTCCTGGCCCTGGGGCCGGTTTGCCAGTCATCTCCCCTTCAGCAGTTTTTAGGACTAAGTTACTTAGTCCTTAGTTCCCGAGCCTAGAAAAGAGAAATGAAACAGATTAGATGTGTCTAGACTGGACATATTCTGTTAGATTTATTTTGCACTTCTTCATTCCTACTGCCCTTTCTCTCCCCATCAGTCTCCATGCCCATAAAATATGCATCAGCTTATGTAGGAGACGTGGTACCCCGGCTGCATTTCCCAGGCAGAACTGCAGCGTTCTTCACGCCGCTGTAATAACAGTAATTGCCCAAAGTTCCACGATATATCGCTGTTCCTGCCACTGGGAAGAGTGATTTTTTTTTTCTCGAAATATTCATCATGTTCTGATCAATTGTAACAGATCAGGGTATCTGTAAAAAGGTAATACTTGAAAGCAAATGAAGCTGTGTTAATTGGTCTGAAGTTCCCTTTTGAGAATTTAATATTTGGGGTTTTTTTTAATAAGATGTTTCTAGGAATCTATCCCGGATAAGTTGGGATGTCCTTAGGAAATGCTATCTTCACCTGTCTTGGCAAACTCAGAAATTACTCCTGTTTCCAAGTGAAACAAAAGTCACCTTTGACACGGGATTTTCCGTTGTAGTTTGTGGTCACCCTGGATGCTTTTCTGTGATGTCAGGTGCTGCTTCCTGGTCCCTCTTCACTTACGTTTTCAGTTGCATTTGGAGTCTGGTGGAACGGAGTTCTAACGCTAGCACCATCACTTTCTGTTTGGGGTCGGGTCCTGGCCGAGGTGTCCACCTTCTGCCTCCCCTCAGTTGTTGCATCCGTAGAATGGGTGTACACATGATACGCATTTCTGGGGGTTATTGTGAGGCTTAGATAAATCAGGGCCTCTGAAGTATTTAGTGCAAGGCCAGGCATAGTAATACCTGATGCCAAGGTGGTGACAAGGGGGACAATGGTGGTGAGGATGTTCACCCTATCTGCCAAACAGGACTGGGGTTTCCCAGGGACAGCAGTGAGCCACTACACACCCCCATTTCCAGATAGCATGTGGCAATAATGGACAGAGAGACATCAAAAAAAAAAAACTGATAAAAGTACTGTTCAGTACAATTAAATTAATTGCATTAATTAAGCAGTTTATTTCTTCTTCATTCCTGTTACCTATCTGTGTGTATGCATGTGTGTGTGTGTATGTTATATGTAATTGAATGAGTAAGAATGAGAGAGAGTGAGCAAAAAAGATAAGGATAATTTTATCATAGGAAGCAAATTTAGCTAGAAACAGTAGACCCACCACGGTCTCGGCTTACATTCTGGGACAGAAGCTCTGGAATGGGAATTTTAAGGGAGAGTTTAATCATTTTGTCTGTGGCAGTCACACTCTGGTGTCCTATATGGTTCCATTGGCAAAGTGCCTTCGTTTCCTGTCGCTACCAATACCAGGGCTTCTCTCGCTGGAAACAGCCGAGAACTCTCCACTCCGTGTGAGACCCGCCTCGCGATATGCTCCCACACTGCTTTGCTCGGCGGGCCTGAACTGTTGGTTCTATACAGAGCTTTCTTCCTTGCGATGGAAAAGTGATGCCAACACGTGCGTCAGTAAACAGGAAAGGACACAAAAATATTCTTGATAGAGGGTCTTCTCCTTTGAATATGCTGCCAATTCTTATCTGATAGCTCTTCGTACAAGGAATTCCCCTTCAAAAAAACGCTCCCTTCTCAGTGCTGGCGCTGGTGAGAACTCCAGTTGGGGAGAAAGGTGGGTGGTTCACTGGCGCCAGGTGAGAGGGGCGGTTTGGTCTGTACAGCTGCCTGTTTCTCTGCCCGCAGTTTAAAGGCCCTGAGAGGTCTGAGGACATGTTCTCTGCTTCGGGGTGTTCCCAGGTTTGAGCTGTGGCCCTAGACAATCAGATGCTCCTGGCAGGATGGGGAATGGAAATGTGTGTGTAGGTAGTGGCAGGGAGTGAGGGAATTATAATGAAGGCCTTAAATAGAGTGTTTGAATCTGTTATGCAATGTAAAAGAAGGATCATTTCTTTGTTATAATTAAAACGAAATAAGTATATCATTTATGCAAAGCCAGAATAAGATAATGTTTGAGTATTAACTCAACTACCTGGCACTGTTCTGTCTTGTATTAAGAAATGCTTCCATAAAGCAAAATGCACAGGTCTTCAGCATATTGTCCAGTGAGTTCTGACAAATGCCCACATCCGTGTGATCGACACCCTTTCCAGAACGCAGACGGACAGATTGCAGTCCCTGGGCCGAATCCAGCCTGTCGGCTGTTTGCGTGTGGTCTGTGAGCTAAGGATGGTTGTAACATTTTTAAAGGGTTATTGAAAAATAAACAAACAAAGAAGAATACACAACAAAGATTCTGTGTGGACCTCAAAGGCTAAAAGGTATTTACTGTCTGGCCCTTTATGGAAAACCCTTTCCAAGTCCTTGTGACCACCAATCACTCTAGAAAGTTCCCTCATGCTCTGTCCTCCAGAGGCAAAGACTACTCAGATTTCTATTCCTGTAAATTAGTTTGTCTGTTTCTGAAGTTCATTAATAATAGAATCATGTAGCACATCCTCTTCAGGAACTGGACGAATTCTTTTGCTGAACATAATGTTTTTGAAATTCACTGATGTTTTTCTGTGCATCGGTAGTTCATTCCTCGGTACTGCTGAGTATTATTCCATTATACACACATGCAGTGCGTGTATCCAGTCTGCTACTCATGGATCCTTGGGTTGCTTCCATTTATTTTTTCTAGGATGAAGAAGCTGCAAGGCACACTCTTGCACAAGTCTTTTTATAAACAGGAGCTTTAATTTCTTTGGGGTAAAGACCGGGGGTAGAATTGCTGAATCATAACGTAGGTGGGTTTAACTTTATAAGAAACTGCTGAATGGTTTTCCATAGCTGTGACAGGGTTCAGGGCGACATTCCCAAGAGACACACAAAAGGACCCAGTTGTCCTGTATTGTCCTCATCATTTAAGACTGCCGGTCTTTAATTCTAGCCATGCCGGTGGGTGTCAGATACTTAATGCTTTCAACAGATTTAACCTCTCCACCCCATCCCTAATCACTTTGGGAGATAGTTTACTATTATTTCTGTTTTAAATATAAGGAAGCTGAGGTCCCAGGGTTTAAAGAGTTTCCTCAGGTCACACAGCTGATAAGGGGCCCAATGCGTCTGGCTCTTGAACACCCATACTGAAGTATATTATGTTGTGCTGGCTTAGAAGTCACTTAAGATTCACTACAAGGCCGGAGAGTGCGTGGACCCCCATTGGCAGGGGCGCTGCCAATGACAGCAAAGGCTGTGGCTGCTTAGGGGTACCCTGCTCGGGTGCGGGGTGGGGCTCAGCTCATCAGGCAACCCCCGAAGGGACAACTTTTTCTAACTTCCACAAGGGCTCTGCCTAGCTACTTGTGGCTTTTTCCTAAGGGCCTCAATTCATAGTAGTTGTGTTAATTCCTTCCATGGATATGTCTCTCCATTGGTAAGCTTTATGGGAAACGACAAGGCCTTCTTATAGTTGGTAATAAACTCAAAAGGGATCCAAAGGCAGAACAGCAAACCCCATTTGCTCATGAAGATCAGTGATTTTTTTGTCTGACCATTTACTTATTTGTATTTATCGAGGTGTCATTGACATGACACTAACCATTTTAATGTGAACAGTTTAGTGACATTTAACATACTGACAATGCTGTGCCAATTTCATCCCAAAACATTATCACCCCAGCAGGAGCCTGGTGCCCTTTAGCAGTCACATCCCAACCCTCAGCTCCCTGCCTCTCCTCCCTGGCTGTGGGCAGCAACTCATCCGCTGTATATTTCTCTGGATTTACCTATTCTGAATGTTTCGTATAAGTAGAATCATGCAATACATGACCTTTTGTGTCTGGCTTCTTTTAGCACAATGTTTTCAAGGTCCATCCCTGTTATAACATGCCTCCACCTTTCATTCCTTTTAATGGCTGAATAAGTTGCATTGCGAGTATAGACCAGCTTCCATTCTCCATCCGTCTGTTGATGGCCCTTTCGGTTGTGTCTGCTTTTCGGTAGTTGTGAATCGTGCTGCTAATGGACGTGTGTGTGTGTGTATTTGTCTGAATACCTTCAATTCCTCTGGACATAGTATAAAATGCCTGTTTTTGAAGCTGCAGCCTACGGAGGCAGAGAAAGATATTCAATGCTGGTGGCGGTGGGAAGCTGCCAGGAATTCCTAGGTTTGAGAACCGGTGTGTATTTCCTTTGTACGAAGTGCAGCAGTAGAAAAGTCTCTTTGCGGTTAACAGGAAGGGAGCATCATTTAAAACTTGCTTACCCATGTGGGAAAAAGTGACCAATAGTTTATTCCAAAGCTCACTGAAGCCTGTAGCAATCTGCTGAACAGAAATGCTCCACTGGGAAGCACGGACCCCAGAAGGCTTCTACATAATGGTCAGTTTTCCCAAGCTTCGTGGAGCGTTTTCTCCTGACATTTCCTGTAATGCCCTCCCTGGTCTAAGTATACCTCCTTTCCACTCCCCCCCGCCACTCCCACACTTTCAGTTCAGCGTCTCACATAAAATACAGGATGCCCAGTTCATTTTGAATTTCAGGTGGGCAACAAAGAACGCTTAATATAGATAGGTCCAAAATATCACACTATTTGTTACTGTTGTCATATGCCAATGGAACTGGACATTTTGTATTTTTCTTTGCTAAATCCAGCACGACCCTAGTGCTGTGGCCCTGAGCGAGGGAATCTGAGTGGCTGTGAATGGTGGGGGCTCCTCGAGCAGCAGAGACCCTTGGCTCACTCATTTTCCTCCGAGAGAACCATTTCCCTTTTTGTATAAATAATGTACAGATTTGGAGATAAAGTATGTGGGACATAAGGAAGGTGAAATGGAGCCTTTACAATGTAAAGTGCTTTCTCTCCGGCCCTAGTTCATTAGGGAAGTCTAGTGATTTAAATTACCCCGCTAACCTCTTCCGCCACTGTAGGGTTATAAATCAAGTAGGTGGGTGGCTACTACCTGAAGGAGTTCGGGGGTCTTTGCAGGAGGGTCCTATTGAGCTAAGAGGGGCAGAAAATTTCCTATTCCTGTATTATGCATAAAAGGTAACGCTCTCACCTTCGCTCCCGGCGTATTACCTCTATTCAATTCACTTGCTAAAATAAAAGAAGCAAAATAGGAACATGTTCACTACTTTTCCTTCCGAAGAATAAGTATGACGGTGAAGCTTTCTGTATAGATGGGCTGAGGCTGTGTAATGCCTAGAAGGCTCATTCAGGTACAGAAAAAAAATAGTAGAGGTGTTTATCTATCTGTCTTTCTCCCTTTATTTTTGTCTGTCTCTGTACCTTTATTTTGTGTGAAATTTTGAGAGATGAATTCTATTTTCTCTTAATTCAATGGCTGTCATATTGCATTACATCACGCAGCTCGAATCTCAACAAGGAGATGTTAGGGTTTAAATTATTAGTATTGCAACACATCACTTGATGAAGCCAGATACTTAATCCTATCTAACCTGCTCAGGTAAGTCTGATTTCCTCCTTGAATCTGCAGATTGCAGTGGAATTACCCAAGTTCAATTGCAAACAACCTATAATTGTGAGCAGAGTACTTGAGCTTCATGGTAGAAAGCATTCTTTTAATATGCTGGCGAGCTTTAACAATTATATATATCTCATTGTGGAGCCGGGGGGAAGGGACTTTGAGGTTTTTGAACAGCCTTTTCGGTCCTAGAAATACACCTGGCAAATACCTGTTCTCTGCGGAGGTGCCTTACAAACTGTGTTAGCTAAAGCCACCAGGGTTAGAGAGGATCTTGCTAGAAAACTGTGAACCCGGTGAACTGTTTGGAAGGCGTTTCTGCAGATGGTAGCTGGAGAGCCGCCCCTCCCTGCTGCAAAATGACTTCTGCTTGAAGACACGACTCAAGAGGTTGTGAGGTTGAAAGACAATCAAACTGGATGCCCGAAGAGGAAAGCTGGTCTAAGGCACTTCAAAAAATATTCCTTAAGCAAAACAGATTGTTCTCACTGGGCTTTTTTTCATGTGCAGATGCTTTCACTGTGAAAACAAAACAAAACAAAAAAAAGTAACTATGCATTTTAGGAACTAAGAGGGGGATTTTGGAAACCTCAAGAATTAGTCGCAGGGCACTAAGCGGTGCTGGCCGGCTGGAGCAGGTTCCTGCCTCTCTGAGTTCCTGCCTTTCTCCTCCTTTCCCTCCAGTAGAACCCCCGCTGCTTTCTGAAGTCCCTGCAGTCTTCCTCCGGCCCCTACATTTCCAAACACCAGGAGCATTGTGTAAATAAACAGACAGGGGATTTGTATGTGGCCTTCATTAAGGTGGGTTGCCAATCGTCAAATTAGTTTCTGCTCGACCTGCCGAGTGCGAATGCAGAACCGCCACCCCTGGCGCAGCCTCATTTACAGCTATTGATTCGTGTTTGACTGCGAGTTCAAAAAAAGTTGTCTTTGAAGCCTCCCCATCCACGCCTGGCATCCTGGGTCCAGGTGGTGCTGGAGCCCCGGCAGCCATTGTGATCTTTGTATTCCGAACGCCAAGGAGGGTCATTCCAGGTAACTTCAAAGCAAGATACAATCAGAAAGGATTTGGAAATGAAGTCTTTGCCTTGTCACATTAATGGGGTCCTATCAAGTGGCAGTTTATCAAGAGCCACCTCACAAGGTTTTAATGAGCACGCTGCCTGTTCTTCTACAATACTAATTAATCCCATTTTTTTCCACACTGCCTTGATTGCTTCATGAAGCCCACATTGTTTTATACTCAGTAGCAAAGCGGCTCTTACTGATTAAACCTCCTTGCCTGCGATGGAGCCTGACAACTGAATTATACCTTGCTCAAAATAATAATGGGTATCAGCTAATAAATACGGTTTAACACACACAAAACTATGCAGCCAAAATCACACCACAAAATAGGAGTTTGACTTATAGGCTCAGCAGTGTTTCATTAAACATCTGTATTATAATTCACTGGTTTTCCAACTGATGTAATAACTTAATTGATGAGAACAAAGACAAGCTTATTTATTCACCCAATTGCTTGCTTCTTGACT
Organism: Tonatia bakeri; assembly: GCA_004024845.1. Lineage (NCBI taxonomy): Eukaryota > Metazoa > Chordata > Mammalia > Chiroptera > Phyllostomidae > Tonatia > Tonatia bakeri. The sequence continues at coordinate 39,873 of PVIA01004399.1, read as the reverse complement.
AACGTTTTTCCTGGGTGTTATTGTGGAAATAAATATGTGGTATTCTTTTTATAGAAGTCTAATTTAGGTCCTTTCTCCCCCTATTGAGAAGTCAGCCTCACTGACAATTTCTCGCTGCTTTGCCACGGAAGCGTTGGGAGGAGGTGGGTTCTGGCATTTGCCTTGATGTCCCGTCTGGCGGGCAGAGGTGAGGTGAGTAACAGCTCTCCACAGATTTGCAATGCACTGTCCCTGAACACGGGCACGCGTGCGCATGCACACACTTTAAAATCTCACCCAGTGCCTTAAATTAATTCCTCCAAGGGGAAGATGTCCTGCACAGCTCAGGAATGACATGGACACTCTCATCTGCCTCGTTGCTCCCCACCCCCATTCGGGTGGCTCCAGGGACGACTAAACTGTGTGCGGCATTTTTTTTCCTTTGTAGGAGATGTGTGTTGGCTGGAGGGAGAAGTAAAAAATGAAGCAATGTCGTCATCCCTTTTTCTTTGGATGCTGTGTCTTTGAGAACAATCTATTTAAGAAATGTGCAAGAGAGTCAACCTTCTTGTGCTTCCTTCTGTGAGACGGGGGTGTTACAATAGCTCCTACTTCTGTGGACACGCCAGGGTCTGAGCTCCGTGCTGCCCTAGCTGCGCGGACTCACGCTGCTCGGTGGTCTGCCACCTTGGGCTCTGGGCCCGGTAAGGACGGACACTTTCCACTGACATTTATTGAGAACTTACTGTGCTGCAGGAACTGCTCTAAGCTTTGGGGATACCCTGGTGAACTAGAGAGATGAAGTAGAGGGAGACGAGAGTTAAGCAAGGAAGCACACGTACAGGGCATCATGCTGTGTCTGGCATTGCCGCGTACTCCGGGGAAGAATAAAGCAACGGGAGAAGTGCTGTGTGTTTACTTAGTCCGCACTCATCAAACATTGGTGGAAGCGGAACAAAGTTTGTTCTCCTGCTTCCACATTCTTGTGCTCCAACTACTCTTTCTTCCTGATGTGATTCAAGAAGTGATGCTTTCAAGCACTGTCCCTGGGACACACCGTCATTCCTTCGCCTTGATTTCATCAGGTAGACACTGGTCGTGAGCATCTGCTGCTGCTTATCAATTGCTTTCCTGTGACCTCGCTGTCAAAGTCTCCCACGGAGGGACAGCTGTCTCCTGGGCTTGTCTTTGGAAGCACTCAGTGTAGAACCGAACACTTTTCCACCATCTGCATGTCCTGCCTGCTTCCTTATCTCTAGGTTTGACAGGATACCTGTTCCTTGACCTAAGGATACCCTGTTTCCTTATTTCTACATATGGACAAGACACCAATGTGGATACTACATTGTTGTTTATTTTAAATAGCATTCTGTGCTCATCTCTTGTGTCACCATCTCCCAATGGATCCCAACGCAAAATCAGCAGCTTTGCTTGTTTCTAATGAACCTGATGCAGCAAAGGTCCCCCCCACAACCTTCCAGTCAGGGGCGTTAAATAACCGAAAACCAGTTGTGACATGGTATAAGTCACGTGCCTTTACTCCTTAAGTCATTCTGTCACCAAGTCCTGTTGCCTCTTCTACTTGTAGATTTCCACCCCCATTCTTCCTATGCCATTTGCCTCTAAAATGGCTAGGACCTCATTATTTTGACCCAGACTTAAAAGGCATTTCTGATTCTAGCACCTTCTCCCTGAAATGCAGGTTCTGTCCTGTGCCCTGAAACATGGCATTCAGCAAACCTGTCTCCAGTCTCAGAACTTCTAATGACCATGTGGAAACATGACCCCAGCATTGGCAAACCTTCTGATTTATTTTAAAAACCAGAAATGTGGACTTATATGTGGTGTTTTATGAGTTCTGAATGTTGGCAAGTCCTTCAAAATATTTTAAACCTTATGTAGACCAAGCAAGTCTGGCTGGGACCTCTGGTTAGGAAACTTCGCTCTAGGCCTTTGGTCGTCCTGTTTTCTGGTCCTGACTTGCCGTTCTCATGCTTGACTGAGCTCGGCCGCCCTCTCCAGGGCTCATGTCAGTTCATCCAGGGAAACTTTTCGCTTCCGCCCATTCTCCCCGCAGCCGTTTGACTTAATACCAGGTCTCTGCAATGCTTCTTATCCAAAGGGATCATAGTTTACTCTTATTTTGAGTCACCCACTCTACCTGGCCCATAAGGAAAAGTGCCAGGTGCAGAGGTTCAGGTCTTGAAGTCTGCTCGATGTGGGCTCTGCCTTGGCTCTGCGGTGTGGTCATGGGTGAAGTACTTCATCCCGTTCAGGTTCGGTGTGTGTGTTGACAATTACAGCACCATGGTGTTTTACAATGTGTGCCTTACGTCATACAGTTCTGCAAGAATTAAGCAAGATAATGCCACGTAAGTTAATATTCATAGTGGTGAGGAAGAAAACATCAGTTATTAGCTATTATTAATATAATTATTAGTGTTACATTTACCACAGAACACATGCAATCACACTGTTGACTGATAAATTAACCACTGAAAGTATATATTTTGACATATGAATATCTTATACAAAGGATTCACAAACACTAACATATAATCCAGTAAGTAATAATTGGACACCTACATTGTCCAAAGAAATATATCTGGTCTCATGGATGACAAAAGAAGCGACTGCAGTTTTCAGTCTGGGAGAAAGAGAAGAAATCCTGGTATAAGAGCTTCTTCTGACACAGAGGAAATTATTCCCCTGTAGTTTATTTGTGTAATTAAGAAATTGTAAATCCACTTAAAGCAGAATATTGCCACAAACCTCTGTCCAACCCTAGGAGTCTTCGACTCTTAGTCCATCTTATTTTATCTCAGTTTCCACCCACCCCAGATTATTTTGAAGAAAATCCCAGGCGTGTTATCATTTCATCTGTAACTATTTCAGTATACATCTTTCAAAGATAAGGACTCGTAAAAATAAGCATTATCCCAGCTTAGGTGACGAATAATAATTGCTTAATATGATCACATATCCAGCCAGTACTCAACTTATTTTTAGAACTTCTTATAATCAGGATTCAAGAGGAGAGCTGAAATAGCTGAATCAGGAAGGACGAATAAACGTTCATTAAATGAACAAATAATAATTACAACAGCCCCCACAACACTAATGCTTAACACTTACCAAACACCACTGCGAGCATTGTGCAAGTGCCGACTCATTGGATCCTTGCTACAATCCCATAATTCAACAGGTAAGTTAACTCAGGTACAAGTAAATAAACTTCACACTCAAGCCCACTTATCTAATAGGACAAAAAGATTTAGGAAATTTTTTTATCCTCACCCAAGGACATTTTTTTCATTGCTTTTTAGAGAGAGAGGAAAGGAGAGAGAGAAACACTGATGAGAGAGAGAGAGAGAGAGAGAGAGATCTGTTGGTTGCCTCCCACACGCACCTGGACCAGGGACTGAACCCGCAAACTGAGCATGTGCCCTGATGGGGAACGGAACTGCAGCCTCTTAGTTAAATGGGATGACGTTACAATAAGCTGAGCCACACCAGCCAGGGAGGGAAATATTGTATGTAGAGTGAGATGTTCACATTTTTTTGTTGTTTTTCTGATGTTCACACCTTTCATATATGGCCCTCTCAGAGGCAGCCTGACTATTGAGGGTCAACTTTTCCGAAGCTTCCCAGTGGAGGCTGGTTTTGTCATGGCCCGAGAGCGCCGCTGCCATGTTCCCCGATAACCGCCAGCCACGTGAAGCGGCACCTGTGATAACCATGAGATAACAGGGGAGGTTGGCAAGGAGATCTGGTCTGTTACCGATGAACTAGACGTTACTGTCAAAAATCACATGCTGAGAAAGAATAGGGGTTCATAGGCACAGCAGCATTTCAGGTACCATGTGAATTGCAACTCATTGCTATTCCAACAGATACAATAACTGAACTGATGAGAGTAAAGGTACGCTTTATTAACATGCGCCCATTTGCTGAATTCTTAATTTTTCTCCACGGTTTTGGAGGAACATGCACGACAGTGAGGAGGTAAATTCTCAGGGCGGGGATTTTAAGTGATTCTCCCCAGTATACCTAAGAAGGAGGGTGACGCGTGTGCTCATAAGGCCAGCGACACCTACGTCACAACGCAAGGGGCGTGCGAGGTGGCTTCGTCCAGCCCGCTGCCTCCAGGAAGCACAGCTGGCGGAAGATCGCTCAGTCTGGAGAGCTGCACTCGTTAATCATGAAACGCTATTCTAGTTCTCTCGCCATGAACCCTGGGAAAAAGAGTGCGTTCACCTAAATTTGCACTTAACCAAGTCAAAAATGTTAGAGAAATATGTGACAACATTTGATGAACTTCAGGGAGGCAGCAATAAGCTCCTTTTTCCCTACGGATATTCATCTCATTTTTCAATTTAGGTATTAAAGTTATCTGTGCACTTAAAAAAAATCAGACTTCAAAGTCTTAAAGGCAAAAAGAGCTTTTTTTTTCCCCTTCTCCTCCTTAGGTAGTTGGACCTGTTAAGGATGTCTGCAAAATGTGAAAGAGCGACATGGAAATTATCCAGAGCACCCATCTATGTTATTACAAGCTTTAATTATTCAAAGTTGCACCGATGTTAAGAAAAAAGGACCATTTCATTGTTCAGATTTTTTCTTGAGTTTTGTTCGCTGATTATAATTATGATGTGTGAAGTAATGAGCCCCATACATGATGGGCAAGACAGGAAGATGATTTATTGTTTGGGGGAACTTTGTGCAGGAAAAAAACATAGGCAGACCACAGGGAATTAAGTCTTGGGATGTAATTTATTAGACAGAATGGCAATCCAGGTCTTTTGCCTTGACGAGATGCAGTGGCCTCCTGAGTGACAGGGGTTGATTTGGGTATTTTGAGGCTGAGAGGTGCATAGAAGGGGATGGATATTCACTCCGTTCACATGAGTACCAAGGACAACTAGAGACTTTGTGAATTAGAAAAGGACCGAATGGAGGTCTGCGGAGATACAGGAACTAGGAAGTAGATTAGGGAAAAGCCAATGTGTCTCAATTTTATTGAGAAATCACACTGTTTCCATGACTATTGCACTGTATTTGGATGGATCGTCCACTGAGTGTCCATGTGGACAGTGGAATACTGTTCATCTCGTCTTTCCTCATTCTTAGATTTGATTAGCTTTTGGTTTACAGGTGAATGCCTATGTTTCTAATCAGGGAACATGACTGGGAATAATGGATATAAAGCATTCTCGGAAACCAGAAAGGCTGCTTTTCCAACTTCCTGTTCCTCTCTTTGCTCATCACTAAAGCCTTTGTCCTTTTCATCTACCACACCTGGATGAGTTTGAAAATAACAAAAAAAGACTCCTATTCATGCTGTTTGAATACAAGGCAGAACAAAGACATTTAGTTTCTTAATGAAGGAGACTTACCCTTTGTGGCCCCAGTGAGTGGCCTTTGCTGCTATTCTCACTCTTATTTGTAACATTCTGTCTTTGCTAACCTCCATCGCATGAGAAGTCCATCAAGAAGCCTTCTAAACCCTCACACCAAAGCATAAGATGGAGCCCCCTCTGCCCTCCATGGCCATCGCCACTGCCCGCAAGCAGCCTCCCAGCTGAGCTCCCCTTCCCGGCTTGCTGCTCTGTAATCTACACACTACACAGCAGCTAGAACCGTGCTGTCTCATCGAGTACTGCCCAGATGAGATGTAAACTAGATTACGTCATCCCCCTGCTCAGGGTGCTCCACTTGCTTCCTGTTTCAATTCAAATAAAATCCAATCCCCTTTCTGTGGCCTCTGAGATCCCATAAGCTCTAGTTTCTTTCCACAATTCACAATGTTTCCCATGCAGCATCCTTGCTCTCTCTGTGCTGGCCACACTGACTTATTTCTGTCCTTTCAAGACTAAGTTTCTCTTTTGCTTTGGGGATTTTACATTTCCTGGACACTTCTCATGGGTACCTCCAGCTCCCCATCTTTATTTCAGGCTTCCCCATAGAGACTTTTCCTGACCAATCAATCTGAACTTTCCCTCTCCCTCAGTGACCCTCACCCCATTAATCTTATGTTATTGCATGTTCTCAGCTTTCTAAAGGCAGTGTCTTCAGCTGTCTGTGTACTGCTCTGCTCCGGAGCTAGATATGGTGACAGTTATGTGGCGGATTCTAATGTGTGCTATAAGAAGAAAAGCATAAATCTGCCCTGGCTGGTGTAGCTCAGTGGATTAAGCACGGGCTGCGAACCAGGCATCGCAGGTTCGATTCCCAGTCAGGGCACATGCCTAGATTGCAGGCCATGTCCCCCAGCAACCCCACATTGATGTTTCTCTCTCTCTTTCTCCCTCCCTTCCCTCTCTAAAAATAAATAAATAAAATCTTTAAAAAAAAAAAGAAAAGCATAAATCTAAGGGATCATGGAAAAATCGTCATTCTTGGGCTGTTCTGAGACATTGCGGTCTGTTGGGAGTATAGGAGCATTCAGACCTGAATTCGATTCTTAACTCTGTCATTTGGTTGCCCAATGCTACCTTGTTGAGAGTCTTTGTGACAGATTACAAATGGCCACAAATGCTTGGCCAAACCTCTCACTAAGAGACAGCATCTAACCCTGACTGGTGTGGCTCAGTGGATTGAGTGCCAGACTGTGAACCAAAGGGTCACTGGTTCAAGGCCCAGTCAGAACACATGCCTGGGTTGCAGGCCAGGTTCCCAGTAGGGGGCACTTGAGATGCAACCACACATTGATGTTTCTCTCCCTCTCTTTCTCCCTTCCTTTCTCTCTAAAAATAAATAAAATCATTTTTTTAAAAGAGACAGTGTCTAAATTGCCGTCCATATTAACTCTGGCCTTGGACATGCGGCTTGATTTAGCCAGTGAAATGTCGCTGTTCATTGGGATGAGCTGTGCAAGCCGAAGCTTGCTAAGCGCTAGCCCATTGTTGATTGCCCCACTGGAACTCTGCCCTGAGGCCGCCATGCTAGAAGAAAGCCAGCCTGGCTTACGTGAGTGAACGCGTGGAAGAGAACCAGGTGCTCCAGCCGATAGCCAGCAGTACCGGCGGACAGATGAGTGAGGCCATTTGGAATGCGGCGGCACATCTGCCCATCAAGCGGAGTGCAGGTACGTGGGTCAGCCCAAACAAAGCCACCAAAGAAACTTCAGCCAAACCACCAAATTGTGAAAATATTGCACTGCTGTTTGAAACCACTGTGCGTTGGGGGCGGTTTCTTATTCAGGATTGTTGGGAGAGCAAATGACATGTGAGACCAAATTCATGTCCAGTGCATTTTCAGTTCATAATAGGAACTCAGTCTTCCTCAGTTACCTGTCATTATCCTGGCTCTGAACTTGACTGCTGAAATCTTCTCAGTCAAAAGCGGAGTGTGCCTTCTGCTTCGATATGACCATCTAGGCCATATCCCGATATATAGTTTGGAAATACAATCTAATGGTATTTCCAAACTATATATCGGGATTAATCCAATAATTCATAGGAAAGGTGGGACTTCAGATCAATTAAACTCATCTTACAATTACTTCTTAGGACAATTAATGTGGAAAATTGAGGCATTAAAATGGGTTAAAAATACATGTGAGATAAAATAATGGACGCCATTATTAAGCATCTACTGTGTCTAGAACCACACTGTAGTGCTGTATTTATATTGCCTTGTGTATGTTTGACATCAACTGTATTCTGCAAAGGAAAGAACTGAAGTTCATGTACGTTAAATAATTTGTGCACGATCATGGATAGTGAATGGCAAAGCTGGGACTCGGACCCTGGTCTATGTGGCTCCATATTGACTATGAAAGGCATTTCAAAAAGGGGTGAGAAGCTGGGGACAACCTGGGGACAACCTCTGGTCCAGGGGTTTGACTGTTGGAAAGGCAGAAGACCAATGCAGATGGTGTATGCCCCAGAGCCAGTGAACCCTGTGTCAGTTTGTAAGTATTCTGGAAGCTCAAATAAGGGCAGTTCAGGACAGACTGTTCAGACAAATCAAGCTCTCTAGAGACAGCAGGACTAAGAGGGGAGGCCACGTGGACCATCACCTGTACTAGTGAGCAGGTATTGTGAGTCTGGACCTGTGCTCAGTGGGTCCTCACAGCAACTCTATGAAGCAACGGTGACTGTGATTACATTTTCAGATGAGGATATCAAGGCTTTCTCCAAGGTCGACTTGCTCCAGGTCTTACAATGTTGGGCCGACCAGGGCTATAAATCCTGGTGATGGGACTCCAGCACCGTATTGTTCCTGCAGAGTGCTGGCCACCTCCAGGAGATACGTGGTATTTAGGAAAAGGAGCACAGCAGTAGGCTGAGGAATGAGTGGTGCGCGCATGTGTACTGTTGGTGTCTGTGTATTTGCGCGTATGTGTAAAGGACTGGAAATCAGTGAGGGTTACTGTGGAGAAATAACAACAGGACGAAGTTGGGAGGGAAGTAATAAAACATAAGTGTAGATGTCTCTGACGAGGCAGCTTTGAGTGTATACGGAACTTTTCAACAAGCATTTGTTATTGTGGCCACTCCCATACCCATTGTTCTTTTGGGATGGGCCGTCGTTGACCTCTTCAGAACATTATTTCCTCCCCTCTTAGAGTTTGTGGCCTGGATGGGATTTAAGAGGTGATTGAGAGCCTGGGCCAGTTGGAGCCCGGGACCCTGTAGTTAGTTGACAGCCAGGCCCATAAACTAATCATAAACGAGGGCCTCTTTTCTGTTGGAATGGACCAGGGAGAGATACAGGCCTGGTGAGGCTGGCCGCCACCTTGGCATCATATGGAACCTGGGAGTAAAGCCAGCCTGGAGGAGAGTTGCGCTGAGCCATGGCAAGTTTCGTGTTTGGGGGGCAGTGCTCCAGCCTCAGGACTGAGCCAGAACACAACTGTTTTTTCAGTGGACTTTTCACGGACATGAGCCAGTAGGGCCCCACTAATAATTCAGCCAGTTTGAGTTCACGGTTTCTGTGACTGGCCCCAGAGAAAAAAAATCTTGATGTCAGATTTATTTTTTTAATTTAATTTTTTAATTAAATATTCTTAGAAGCACACTGAAATTTTTACTCACAAATCCAACTCAAAGGAGCCTAATTTAAAACATAATTGGACAGCAAAGATTGTGTAGCACTTAAAATCACTGGCTTTGAAATCAATTCTGAGTTCTAGCCTTTGTTGCTTTATTTCAGTGATGTAGCCATTCAACAAACTGTTTGCTATGAACTCACTCCACCTGAGCACGTTGTGGAAAAAAAACTGTAATTACTTGCCAAGTAATTTGGGGTAAGTGACTTCACCTCTCTGAGCTATATTTTCTTCATCTGTAAAAATGCAAATAATTGTAATAACCTGATCATAAAGGAATGAAGGAATGGTTTGAGTCATACTTTGCCTTTCATAAAGATAAGATCTTTGGAGAAAGGAATCCACTTTGAAGACAATGATTGGGAAACAAAGATCCACGAGCCTTGGTGTATAGACCCTCTCCTGCCTGTAAGTGGCTGGCTCTGATAAACTCTGAAGGTCATGTCCAACTGTGCAGTATTGGTTACAATAGAGAGAAGGCTGCTATTATGTCAGAGCCAAAGTTACAATGGCTTTAATCAAAGCAGTAACTGGCTTCTCCCTTGTGGAATATTCCATAAGACATCCAGGTTCAGTATGGCAGCTCAAAGTAGCAGGGATGTAGCCCTTTTTGCCTTCTTGTTCTGCCATATCTGCCCTCAAGAAGACAAGGAGGGAGAGAAGGGAGGGAACCCACCTTTCCTCTTAAGGATGTGACATGGAATTTGGAAAGGTTCATTCTGTTCCCGTCTCATTGGCCAGAGTCCAGTTATATGGTTCCACTGAAATGCAAGATTGCCTAGGGAATGTACTCTTTAGCTGGGTGGCCTTGTGTGGAACAAAAACGATCGTCACTGTTGACGAAGGGGAGAATAAATATTGGGGGCACCCAGCACGCTCTGCCACATCTATTATCCCGTGTCAGAAGGAAGTAACCGCACGTTCATTAGCTCCAAATCTGTTCTTGGTTCTGGGTGTCAGCCATTCCTTAAGCAGCCAAGTGGGCCCACTTCCATCTGGCCTGCACGGTGAGCCCCCTTCCCACTGCAAAGAGCATTTCATTCGTGTGAAGCACCGAAAGCCAGAGCCGTGGGCCTCTCCTGGGGTGCACATGTGTCTGTGTGTGTCCAAAGTCATTCCGCGGTGGAAGGCTACCTCTTCGTGAGGGACGGACCCACTTATACTTTATATTAGCTTCTGCCTTATTTCATAATTTTTTAAAGGAAACTCTCCTCTCATGCAGGAAAATCTAATTATGCAGTGACAGCAGTTGGCTGACTCGGGCACAACACAACATGTCAATTTTCAGTTGCTTACACGGTCTCACAGAAACTGTTAGAAATTGTTTTGAAATCTGGCATACATTTCAGTCATGTTAATTCCTACAACGGTGCCAAACTTGATGAAATTTGGCTCCTCCATGCTCCAGGGAAGGTGGGGGATTGGGAAAGGGGAGCTTTTTTTTTTTTCCTGGCAGTGACATCATCTCCTCATCCTCCCTTTATGATGAGCAGTGTCCTCCAACAAGCCAAGAAGCAATATAACTTTCTATTTACAAGATTGTGTGACAAGAGGACTGCAAGAGACTGGAGCTTGCTATGAAATGATGGGAGAAATACAGATGGCATAATGTTTTTTTTTCTTCCAACAGACTTGTGCCAGATGTGTGAATATCGATAATTTCTCTAGGGCTCGACTCAAGGCACAATGTAGATTTCTGTTTGATGGGGAAATGAGAGAGGGAGAGAAGCCGTCCCGGCGATGGTATTTACAGGAAATGTTTTCCCTCTTCTTCTAAATCTGTCAAAACAGAACCAGAAATCCCAAATTTCCAAATGAGCCTCTGAGTCATCCTTTGTTCTGGACCCAATTTTTATCTCCCCAGTAATTGACAGACTGGAAAATTCATTTGTGAAAACATGTGGTAGAATTCTAAAAGTGGAGTCTCTCAAATAGCAGAATCTGTCTTTGAGCTTCGATTTAGGGCATGAGGGGTTAGAAAAATCTTAGGAAGGTATTCACTTTATCATAACAAATTCTCCTTATAAACTTAGTAACACAAATATTTTAATGGAATAATAATTTTCAGCATCTACAGTGGGAAAATTTCAAAAAAAAAACCTATTTGCAAAGCTTTTCTAGTTTTTTTTTTTAATTCTGTTATTCTATTTTGCTTGAACCCATTTAAAAACATGATTCTGGGAAATAGAAAATGTCAATAAAGTTCAATTTCTTAATCCAGATTGGAATTTTTAATATTAGAATTATTGAAAAGATTTAAAAAGAAAATAGGAATACCATTCCTAGAAAGATCCAACGCTGATCAAATAATTAAGCAAGTTGATTTCAAAACCAGTGTAAAAATGCTTTTGTGTTAATACTTTGGACCTTCTGTGAGGCATTTCAAATGACTTCAAAGAGAATGATACACTACAACAGGGACACATAAGAAGAGAAATGAAAAAAGCGGAGGAAAAGACGGAGTAGATCAAGACCTAGGAAATGATAAATGGAAATTTGGGAATACCTGTTTGCTGTCATTGAAACTTATTTTTTTTCTGTGAGCTTCTGGGCAGCCACAGCAAAAACGGACACGACCACTTCCAAAATTTTCATTCAGAAAGAAGTTTCTGCATCAACTCTGTAGGAGATAAAAATCTATATCTAGTTTCAGCTTATGATGCTGGCTCTCAACTGAAGGTGACATTGTCCCTCGGAGACATTTGACAATGATGACTGGAGAAACTGTAGGTTGTCACAATGTGGGGGCAGTGCTATTGGCACCTGAGGTGTGGAGGCCAAGGGTGTCACCAAACATCCCACAGTGCACAAGATGGCCCCACAATAAAGAACTATTTAGCCCCAAAGTTCAATAAGCCAAGATTGAGAAACCCTGAGTTATCAAATCAGTTTTTCATGTGGACATTCATAATGTTCTGTAGGAGGGTCCTATAGCACATGAATTTGGAATAAGACAGATTTGAGTTGAAATCCGTTTCACTATTTACCGCTGTGTAGCCTTTGGCAAGTTGGTTAACCCCTCCAATTCTCAGTGAGCTGGAGATAATGATGTCAGTTCTACAGGTGGTTGTTAGGGCTAGCAGGTGTGATGTTGACAGAGCATTGAACACAGTACTCGACACATAGTAAAGGCTCCTTAAATGTTCACCATTCAAATAGTCCCACAAGCAGAGGGGCAAACACTAAAGATTTTTTCCCCCTGAAGATGGTGATGATTTGGGAGGGACTCTGAGATGAAGTCCTACTGTGACTGCTTAATCTAGTGATAGACTTAATCTAGTGATAGACTTAAGGAAGGAATGCCATATGACCTATCATAAATGCCACCAAAGGGACAGTGTGAGGCTGAACTCTCTGACAGGAGGGCAGGGTGTTGGTTCTCTGGAAATCAGACAACCATGTGGCAGCACACTATACTAAACCACTCCCTGAGTCTTTGCCAGGTGCCGCAGTGACCCCCCCGTTGGTCTCACTAGACTCATAACCTCACAGAAACCCTGCAGAGCTAGGCTGTGGGCACCTTTGGGGGACATCCTCAGGACTCACCACTTCAGGGGTTAGGAGATCTCTTTTGAACATGACGACGACAAAGAAATCTGGAATTCCAAATTAGGAAACAAATCAATAGTTTTGCTATTTTAATTTACAACAGGTCACTTTATTAGTTGGAGTAGCACTGGCTGCTGGAACCAATTTCAAAACTTCCGTGGTGGGACTCCGTAGCATGCATTGGCACGCACACGGCGGATTGATGCTGGTGGTCAGGGTTTGCTCGTGCTTGCTCGATCCGGGAAGTGGTTCGGATTCCAAGCTGCTACCTTAAGGTTCTATCAAGCACTGCCTCAGAGTCCTCATTTTCTAGCTAGGAGAGAGAGAGAGAGAGAATGAGAGAGGGAGAGAGAAGAGAAGACATATGGGCTCCATAAAACCGCTCTCTGGACTGGATGTGATTCATGTCACATCTGCTTATATTTGATTGGCCAGAACTTATCATCTGGCCATTCCTGGTTGCAAGGCCAGTACACAAAGCCCTCAATGGCCAGATGCCACTACATGAGACAGGGGGCAAATTTTAGTGGACAGTGCATCTTCTGCCACCACCAGCAAGTAACAGTGGGTTTTGCTGATCAACTTCTGCTTGGCAAAGCGTTTTTCACTATGAAAGCAGGGATACAACACCCATATCTAGAAACCTTCCTTAAGATTTAGTTCAGCTCTTTTCTTTCCAGCCATCGGGAAAATGTAAAAAGTGGACATGTGACAAGTTTGATAGACTGGTAAAACTCTAAAAAGGTCATTATTCAAATATTTATGGATCCTTTTAGCTAATGGATTCAAATTTATAATGCTGCACTTGTCAACAAGATAATTTTGCAAAAACATTAAAGGCTGAGCCATTCGGTCCCTTCTAACCCCGAGGCCTCTCTTCTCCACAGCAAACCAGCAGCTGTTCGCGGTGGAAATGGCCCACCCGTGCTCGCCGTGTCCTTCGGACCCCACTGCATGCGGTGTGGCAGCTGCTAAGCTGTGTCTCAGGGAGGAGGCTGGCTCATCGCACAGTGCCCAGGACTAGGCAAAGGCATGGATTTTAGCAAAAGAAGGAGGAAAGGCACCATGGTGTTGCACGAACACCTTGGACAAGGGGTAGATTATTGCATGTGAGATTGGACAGTAAACCACTCTTCATGACGTAAGGCACCGCCTCTCATCCACAGGGTACTGAGGCTGAAAATCAAGAGTATCTGACCCAAACTTTGATATCAGTGTGTTAGTAAAACGTACTGTGTTCCGGGCAGTGTGGGTCACAAGGTGTCGGGTATGAGAGTGAAATGGTATTTGGAGGGGGGGGAATAGACCTTGTAGAGAGGCTCTGCAAATAAGCACTTGTGTTTGGGCTATTTTCTATTTGGCTTAAATAAGAAGTATTGAGTCAATAGAATTAAATGAAGTTATCTCAGCGAGTGTGATTTTCTGAGATGCCAGACTTTACGAGGCGGAGAAGCTCTGTCATTGTAGGACTTTGATAATCATCAGCAGGAAGGAAACCAAGATAGTTCGAGAAGGGTCTGTTCAGACAACATGGAGTAAAATTGTATGTGTTTGTGTGCTGGGAGGGTCTTGGGTCTTCAGCAATATTCTGACGCTCAAACTAGAGAGCTCCTCAGGTACAGTGTCTACCTGTCATTTTCTCATAAACTCTTGGTGATGCGTGGGGACTGGCCAGTCCCACCTGCCAGCATGCTCAGGAAACCTGGTGTGGAGGGAAGCTGTCTCCTGGTGGCTGTCATGCGCAGACCTGGGTCATGGAGAATGCGGTTGGAAATGGTCTCTGAGACCCTTTTTAGTGACGGTGCGAGACAGTGTCACCGTTAAAAGCTCTGGCCTGGGAGATGAGCCACCCTGCCTGTGTCCTTAGTCCGCCTCTGACTGACTCTGTGACGACCACAGATGCGTCATCTCACCTGCTCACACCCTCAGTTCTAAAAATAAAATGCTGAAACATCTCTCTTGTCCCCGAAGAATGTGAGGGACAAAAGGAGTTCCCGTTCTGCAAGAGTGTAGCGAAGAACTCCGTGTCCAACCAAGGGGACTAGTAAGCAGTACATCCATCTGATGGGATATTTTGTAGCCATTAAAATTCCATTTACAAAGAGTTCTAATAAACCTGAGATATTTTAATATTTTTTACTATAACATTAAGTGAACAAAATAAAAAATCAGGCAGCTAGCATGAATATAATGACGCAAAAATGTTACCAACAGAGAAGATTCTGGAAGCTGCCTCCTTGTCCCACATTAATAAAGAAGTGCTGGGAAATTATACATTTTAAATACATAGCTAAGCTTGGAAGCAAGAAAGGAAATTCTTAGGCATCTCAAGCAAAGTGTTTATTTAACGCTACAGCAGAACAAGAACCCAAGAGGAATGTCCACGGGTCTAGGAAAGAATCTGGTGCTGGGGTTGAATGTTGGGTGGGGATGGAAGATCCGGCCTCAAGTTCGTAGGGTGCCAGGAGCTGGGAACACGCTTCATGGGCAAAGTCAGGAGCCACCAATCTGTGCAATGAGAACTCGAGAAACTCCTCCACCTTCCAAGGTCACTTCAAGGAAACACTGTTGTTTCAGTGTCATGGGTGGAGAAAGCCGACCGTGAGGAATGTGTGTCCCCAGCTTGTGTGGCACGTGGATGTGGTGGAGTCCACTGTCTATTGGACATGAGACCCGGAAACCGGAAGTTTATATGAACTCACCCAAACTGATGAAAACCATTGAGACCCCGGAGGCACCTGTGCATCCGCCCACAGGGATGGATCCACAACCCCAGGACCCTTCTGCAGTCACTTCCCAGAGAGTTCAGACTCAGACATGACAAACCGATGGAAAGAAACGAACCCCCAGAGAAGTCAACACACGGAACTGACAGAATCTGTTCCCCCAGAACTGAAAGATAATAGAACCACTCAAAAGAGATTTAAAATAAGTTAAAATATTCCAAGTGTTGAAGCCATGCATGGAATTGATGATAAAAAAGTATGAAAAATCTTTGTTCCATTGCAAAGGAAAAATGAATAAAAATTCTAGAAATCATACATGATGAGATGTAGTCATTGCATTGATTATCCAATGTTGTATAATAAATTACCCCAAAATTTAGCGGTTTGAGAAAAACACACATTTATTATCTCATATTTTTATAGGTTAGGACCTGTTTAGAGGTCAACGAGTGTGTTAGCAGAGAGAGTCCAGCTCTGGGTCTCTCATGAGGTTACAGTCAAGAAGTGGTGGTGGGTGCTGCATGTGTGGGGGAATCCCCTTCGATGACGGCCACTCACGTGACTGGCACAGTTGGTTCTGGTTGTGAGTGGGAGTTCTCAGCTCCCCCTCCGGTGGGCCACTCCGCAGGCTGCTTGGGTGTCCTTGCAATATGGCACCTTGCTTCCCTCAGGGTGACCAGCCAGACAAGTAGGACAGGAGTAGCAATGCCTTTTATGACTTGGCATCCCTTGGAGGCCACACACCATCAGTCCCTCCACTTCCTACTTGTGAGAGGTGAGCCACTGAGTCTGTGTCCCATTTGGGGTGAGGAAAATTAGGTTCCACCTTTTGAAGCAAGAAGTGTTAAAGGATTTGTGAACATGTTGGAATCACCACTTTTCCGTTATTAAAAAGTTATTTGTTTGTAATAGCAGTAAAAGATCTTCAGGTGAAGGGTTACATGTGATTTTTTTTTCTGTTTTTCCCCCCAAAATTTCTACAATGAGAATATCTTAACTTTTATGAGAAATAATAACATACACACAAAGAAGGAGCCCTGGCCATTTGGCTCAGTTGGTTGGAGCACCATCCCATGTACCAAAAGGTGGTGGGTTCAGTCCCCAGTCGGGGCATATACCTGGGTTGCAGGTCCAATCTCTGGCCGGGGAGCATACAGGAGGCAACTGATGGATGTTTCTCTTTCTCTCTCCCCTCCCTTCCTGTCTTTCTCATTCTCCCTTCCTCTTTCTCTAAAAATCAATGAACACATCCTTGGGTGAGGATTAAAAAATATATATACTCATACATATATACATATAGATATATATGTACAAGGTCAGAAGGTATCCAGTCGTGTAATAAGGAAAATAGAGACATTTATTGAAGAAGATACAGGAAACATTTTACTTGGACAACGATGCCTCAGTCCCCTTCAAAGGAGGCACCTTGGGACCTCACACAGTTCTCCCAACTGCCATCAGTGGCCCCATCGTATTTTCCCGAGTCTCATCGACAGTCTGAAATCTCTTGCCTTTCAAAGGTGATTTTAGTTTGGGCAAAGCCAGAAGTCGCAGGGTGTCAAATGTGGGCTGTAGGGGGGCTGAATCACCCGGGTGATTTGACATCTCACCAAAACGCTCTACGCAAGACGTGAGGCATGAGCGGGTGTGTTGTTGTAATGAAGCTGTCTGTCACCAGTTGCCCACAGCTGTGACCTTCTGAATTATCTGAATACTTTCTGTGGAGGAATGTTCAAACTTAACACAAAATTTGATGCAGATTCGTTGCTCTATGTGCTCAGTCATTTTGAATGCAACAGCCACACAGCACACAAGCTCACTCAACAGTGTCTACCGCCCCCACTGACTATTACAGCGAAGTCCTCATTGCTCACACATGCACTTTCTAGTCCGTTCTCCTTGGCTGCCAGGTCACATTGATGTCAGGCAACCTGTTCTCGTCATATTAACAATGGCTGGAATTTCCCTGGACAGACCTTGCATTTGGAAACTGTTGGGGGCAAGATTATCAACACTGTGGGCTACTTACTCTGTGCCAGGTAATGTTCTCTGTGCTTTAAGGTATTAATTCACTTACCACCACAATAACTGTGTGAGGTAGCTAGTGTTTGTATCCCTACTTTCAAAGGGAAAATTAAAGCATAATTGGTTAAGATGTCTGGGAAAGAGCCACAGTTCTTCCCACATCTGGAGTCCTGTGCAGACGCATGCAACTTTGGTCTTTCTGTGAGCATCTCAGAGAGTTCAGTGGTGTGTCCAACATTTAATGATGTCACTCAATTTGTTTTCTGTTTTTCTAAGGCTTCTTCCTACCTTCTCCTTTGTGGAATAATAAAGTGTTCTGGTGCTCAATTGGGATGGTATTAATTACCATCAACCCAATGTGAAGAGGTCTTGGAATTCCCCAAAAGGCAATTGAGAATGCTTACCGTGTTTATAAGGGCTCCCTGCCTGGGTCTAATCTTTCAGAGATTAAACGTATTGAAATTCACAAAAGGATCTGTAATTATTTATTTATCAAAACAGGCAGAATAATTAAAAAACAACAATGCCGAGTTAGATGGGAATTCCTTTTCCCCTTGTCACGCTGACTGCAAAGCGGAGCATCCCACTCTCGCCCTCTCCCAGCCTCAGACCAATGCCGCTGGATGGGCACCTGACCCCCACCTGAAGGTCACACAGGAAAAGGAGATGAATCACTTCTTCATTCAACACACACACTCCCTGAGGCGGCCAGCCCGGGCCTGGCGTCCTGCTGGGCACTGAGTAGACAGAGAAAACAGAGCAGGGGTGGCGCCTGCCTTCACGGTACTTACAGTCAAGCAAACTATTGATACAGATTATGGATCAGGTAGAGTAAGTGGGAATAAACGGGACACTCTCCAGTTATTCAGACCATCCAGAAAATACCAGATATGCAAAGAGAGCTCTCTGATCTGGGCTCAAGCTGGAGTACACAAGACTAAGTTTTTTGAGTAGAATTCAAGCCTCTCATTTTATGTCATTTTGTTTGGGCTTCAATAAGTATGTTCTCTTTGTTTCTTTTTTAGTGGTGATTAGAAAAGGTTTTTACTGATAGGTGAAAATCTTACGTGTTACTGTTAAGAGGAGAATCCACAATATTACATATTGTGAGGCTGTGCAAAGTCAACCAAGAATTGCACAGACAAAGCTGACATAGGAACATACCAGAGTATTTAAAATTGCTATTTGGGAGTGAGCGTATTTGTCATGATTTTTCAAGTTTCCTTCCTCATAGTTTTCTGTGTTTCAAAAACATTTGTTTTGAACAAACCCTGCCTTCCTTTTCAGTACAGTGCATTGTTCGTAGGGGTCAGAGAACACGTGAGTGGGTCTGTCTTCTCGGGGAAAAAGGATCTGGGTGGGGGGGTGTGAGCATGTCCTGAGGACGATTCCCACGTCTACTCGTGATTCCAGGGCCGTCCACGCAGCGGAACCAACAGCAAATCGGACAGCGCACCGGATTACGGTCTGAAACAGAAGTTGCTCAGACGCCAAAGTGATCTCGCAAAGGGGGAGCGCGCATGAAGAGGGCGGGGAGCGGACGGTTCGGTTTGGACATACTGAGACCCCGCGTGAGCTTGGAGAGTGGTCCGTTCCTGGAGAGAAGTTTGGGTAGGGAGCTTAATACATACGTAATGGCCACCAGGGGTGCAGTCAGTTTCGTATTTAGAGATATTTACGAACAGTTGCAGGACCTGGAGCCCTCTCTGCTCCTCACGGCCCCTCTCACTACGGCGCAGGGGAGGACGGGAGGTTTAAGAGAAATGCACACGCGCATAGACCCACATCCGGCCTGTTCATGAAAAGTGGATGTAAGACCTAGCACAAGGTGCCACAAAAAAAGTTCATTTTTATCTTTGCCTCCAACCACGGCTTCAGAAGAGGATCCTGGCAGAAAGGGCTTTCGATGCAGTGTTGTGTGAGGCATCCAGCGGAGGGCCGCACACACCCTGCGCCAAACCATCTCCGCTTCGGGATTCAGGAGGTTCACGAAAGAGCCAAGGGCAGGTGCAGCGCTGGGCTCTTACTGCTTTGCTTCACGTTGTTTATCTTTAAATAAAGGCTTGTGGGCAGCCCTTGAGGACGGTCACCAGGCAGAGTGACTCAGTCGCACTGTTTCTGCGTCTGTGCATTGTCTGAGACCTCCCAGGGCACCGTCTACAAGCACACGCGAGAATCTGTTACTACAGCCACATGTGTGCATGCACGTCTGTGTGTGAAACCAGAGGGAGGGCACCGTTTCAGAGTTAGACACCTTAAAGTCAGGCAGAACTGGCTTCGGTTTCTCTAACTATGAAGTGCCAATAGTTACCACTGCCACACTGGATTGTTGTCGGGATTAAATACAATGGATTTGTGACTTAGAATGCTACCTGGCACACAGAAGGCATTCGGTGCATAGTATCTGTTGTTACAGTAGACTTTATGTGCATGTATGTCATTATAATTATTGTATTAACGACTATGAAAACAGTAGTGAATTCTGTTTTACATTTATTCTACCTGCATTCTAATTCTAAAACAAGCAAATCGCTCGTTGATATTTATATTGATTTCTCTCCTCGAATTTCCTTGCACCCATTTTATAGAATGAGAATTATCATTCTCACTGCCCCACACCCATGTTGGGTTAGACAAGGAGACTCTTTCTTAGATCTGACAGCCCCTCTCGTTCCTCCCAAGGAGGGGAGAATTTGCCTAACGCAGCGGGCAAACATCCATCTCTGCCCCAGCCTATCACAGCCGGTGCGTCGTAATCCCTCTTCCGGGCGTTCGAGACACTTGTATTTCATGATCAGTTATCTGCAGACAGGTGTCTTAGAAAAGTGCCTTGCCTTGAAATTGTCTGTTCCATCATTCTGTCCGTGGAATAGTACACAAAAAGACTGCTGAAGGGGCACCCACACTTTTCTTTAAGTAAATTAGGTTTTCGTTGAAAGGTGTTCTCAGTCTTCGCTGTGACAGGAGTGACTCCCAAAAGACACAGAGTCCTCAGAGATAAGTGAGTTCATTCGATGATGAATGTGGGTCACCCTCTGAGCATCTGCCGGACCACCTGTGCGGAAGATTCCGCCGAGTGCAGGTGCGGCGGAAGGAGGGCCGTGCCCTCGCACCTGGCCCGCCACGCTGGGGCTCCAGGCTCCCTGAGGATGAGTGGGCTCCGCAGTGGGAAAACCAGGGTGTCGTTCTCCCAGTGATAGTTTCAAAGGCAGGTGGCTTTGTCTACAGATTCTAATAATAATAAAATATGACGTGAGCCCCTGGAGAGATTTTCAGGCCAAATCAGCTTTCATCGGTGGTCAACTTAATACACTTTTGTTCTATTTACAAAACCAGTTCAATATGCGGAGTTATACAAGAAGGCTCACTTTCACCGTGAGGAGATCTTCCCAGGGACAAAGGCGCTATTATGGGCCCAAGACATCTAATTGAGACGGGAACTCCTACATTTACGTTAGGACTGTATGAAGAAATTGTGCTTGCTGTCTACACGTGAATGGGCAAGCGAACAGGAGCTCAGGCAACGACAAGAATAATTCCTTGAACAAACAGAAGGTCTCAGAAGGAAGGCTTCGACCGAAGACAGAAGCATGCAGAATTGGGTCATGGTTTAATAAGTGAACAAAGAGATTTCACTGTTAGTTGAGAGTGAGGAGTGAGGAGGAGGCAGTGTTTGGAAGCAGGACATTAATGTCAGAGTCAGCGGCTGCGTCTGCTGAGCAACCACCATGTGCTGCGTCGTAGGCTCAGTGCTTCCATACCTGACCCCGTCTGATGACCACAAAACCAGAAGCGGCGCGGCGGCGTGGCGGGAGCCCAGCCCGAGTGCACATCCTGACGGAACAGCTTGGCTGCTGCATCGACCCAAACAATTTATTCCCTTCGAGAAACCTCACATTTTTTGCTTGTGAAAATAGCACCTGCACTTTGTAGATATAATGAGATGGCATGACATGATGTTTGGAAAACTCGTCTGCTACTGGCTTATAAGAACTTCTCAAGAAAGGCTACCCAGGATGAAAAGTTGGAGGTTTGGGTAACTTGTTCCAGATTGAACAGCTGATAAGTGGGAAGAGCTGGACTTGAACTCAGACTGGTGCCGTGTCATGACCTATGTGCGTAGCCTTTCATCATGAAGGGCTGATGGTAGATATGGAGAGTGGGATGAGTTTTTTGCTTCTGTAACTTAGGACTGGCCAGCCTGCATGGGAATGTACCCCGTTATCAGTGGGGTGGTGCATAAAGAAAAGACCAACAATAAGGCAGGGTATTCTTCCAAGCCTGGTTCGGAAACTCTAAAATCTGCCTTACCCTTCCTGGTGGTCTTATAACGGATGTTTTTCTTGTCTCTGCCATCAGAGCCAGATCAATGTGCAGACTCTGAAAGGCAGAGCTGGTCTAATGTGACTCTACAACTGGAGGAATAAAAATAGCCACACCTCTGTTATTTGCGTCACTTAATGGCTCCAGGCCCTGTAAACACTCATAAATAGGAATTTTAGTATATCCTTTATGCAGTCTTCCCTGACGTCATACCCCACCTGCTACACCTATATGAATTGTTCCTGAGTCCCAGGAGCTGCATGCATATCAAAGAGTCTCCTTTGCTTCCAAAGCCAGTGGGAGAGAGAAATGGAGGGCCCAGAAGTCTGGAAACCCTTGTCAGCAAAACTGCTGCTGTTTCTGGTGCTTCCACATGGTGTCACTGTTGAGAACTGGTCCCAGGAAGCCCTTCTGGCTTTCTTTGTCCACTGCCACGGGGAGTCTAAATTAGCTGCCTAAGACCGTAGCTTTGACCAGCGTGGTGTCCCAGCCTTAGAATCTCCTGGTTCAGCCCTTTTGGGTTCACCTATGGGTGCCACAGTTTCTGTGAAGGGTGCGCACTGGGCTGGGATGGCAGGTACGAGGTCTCTCTAGCCCTATTCGCATGCCAGGCCCTGGACAGATTTCTCCAAAAGACCTTTAGGAACACCTTCTCTCCTAGTGAACCCTTTTGGGACCTGTCAAGAGATCTTGAATGAGAATAACTCAGTCATTCAAAGAGATCTACAAGTAAGGAGCCTCCAAGGGAAAGGGGCCAGAGAACTTTCCTTTGCCCCAGACTCTGGGTCCCTATGTAAATGTAGCACCTGTCCCGCAGTAACCAGCTCTGACCGCAGAGGGTGCTGGGCAAATGGGCATCTGCCGGACTTCCTTTGCACTGCTAAGTGGAGCCTCTAATTCTTCCTGGAGCGAAGAAAATCTGCAAGTTTCCCTGTCTCCTTCATAGATGGAGTTGCAGCCAGTAGCTTCTCAGGCAGGAAGAACAAAGGCGTCACAGCCCTGTCATCCCTGCACATGACTGTTCATCCTTTCCAAACAGGGGTCAAGGTCCAGAATGCGACCTATGGGATGTCAGCTTTGACACCTTTGAGCACAGAAAGCAGTGCTGCTCGGTCCTATGGAAGGGTCTTTACTTGTCGGGGGCCTGGGACCCGCGTCACAGGGAGCCCACTTGGGTAGCAGCAGTTAATTTGTGCTTTTCTCCCCCAAAACCATCTAAGAGGAAGTTTGACAACTTAGCACTAAGGAGGCGTCCTTGCCCTTACAGTGGGTTGTGACGCACTGTTTGGTTATTCAAATCATATTTTATAGTAGCCTTTATTTTCATGCTGCTTCTAATGTAGACACTGAACAGAAAGAAAAAGAGAGAGAGAAACCCTACAACACACAGGGTGTGAAAGGACTGGGGTGCCTCAGCACAGAATAGAGGAGCGTGAGTTAGTGTGATCGGGGCAGGCCTCTCCGAGGGTGGGGTGTTGAGGCTGAGGATGGAGAGGTACCGGTTAGGCCAATGGTTCTCAGCTGAGGGTGACTTTGTCCCCAAGGGGAAGCTTGGCAATGTCTAGAAACATTTTTGTTCATTACTCTGAGGGGAGAGGGGAAGTTGCTACTGGAATCTCCTGGGTAGAGCCCAGGGAGGCTGCTAAACATCCCCCAGTATGCAGGACAGACGCCACGGGAGAGGCCTGTTTGACCCCAGATGTCCAAAGTGCTGTGACTGAGATGTAGGCCAAGAGCTGGGAGGTATATTTCAGCCATGTGACAAGAACATTTTTTTTTAAGCCAAGAAGTATCCAGAAGAAAATATGCTCTGAAACAGCAGTGTTTATTCAAACAGATAATCCTGGGTCTGAGCCCAGGTGTGGACATCCGGGGCAGTCTAGGGTTGTGTTTGGAGAGAGGCTGAAATCAGGTTTGTAAAGTGAGCCAATCCCACGTCGTTGAAGGGCAGGTGGTAGAGAAGGGGCGTGAGGCCGACCAGGTGGGAGCGGGAGGAGCTGCCGGACCTGGCGAGGGCCACCAGTCCCAAGTTCTGCAGGTCGTGGCCATGAGGCAAAGCCATCAGGGTCGCTAAATAGTCTGAGTTTTAAAGAAAAGCCCACATCCTGAAATTTTAGATCTTGGCAAATACTTCATTTTTATCCTTCCTAACACTGTGTGTGCTAAGAAAGAAAAAAAAATACCTCCAGCTGGTATTTTGGGCCGTGGAGCTTAGGGGGGCGACATCTGGGTCATTGTCCCATCTGTGATGAGAGGAATGTGGACAATGCGCTTTCTCGAGTCCTTTCTCCAGTCCACGGCTCCATCCTCCTAGGTTTCAGGCCATTGCTACGCCCCCTGTTTTAGGTTTGGGAGGTTCTCTCCTGCCACCCCTGTGCCTTTCGCGGCACCTGTCTCCCCACCTTCCAAGCCCAACAGTGAGGTCCCACTGCGCCGTCACCGAGACTCGCTTAAACACGATGGAAGGGAGAGACAAAAATTCGCCTTAATCCCCGTTGATATGTGACTTTGCCTAGCACTTTGAATATTATTAAGTGTTTGAATTTCTTCCTGTGTCTTTTTCACCGAGATGACTGTCTTTCTGTTTCGCTGACAGGCTCTGCAGGACCGAATTGACAGGTCTTTAAAGGCGGCTGACGAAAAGCAGCATTAATTAAGTCATTGCCGGACTGTAATTGTGTTAAGAAGTAAAAATCTAATATGAGAAAAGGTTAGTGAGTCCTCTCTTGTGTCAGATTTTCTACTCCCTATGAATATTAATGTCCTTAATGAAGACAATCTTTGCCTCATCAAGTCGTTGTTCTGTATTCAGGTGCCAAATTCCTGTGCCATTGATTTGTTTTTAAAGAACAAATATGTCAGGCGAGAGTGACTGTCCTGTTTGTTATCAACATCACAGAGGATGCTTTTGTATTCCTGGGAAGAGTTTATAGATTTTGTGTGTGCGCGGACGAGCCCTTGCAAAGGGGTGGGGGCGGGGGGCAATAATAATGTGCCGGCGAGGTAAATGAGTTACAGTAATTTAATATTAGTGTTGCGTTTGATCGCATTAGCTCCTGTTCTGTGTGCGTGAGCAATATTCATACATTAGCGGGTTACGATCAGCAGTTTTAATGATAAAATAGGAAATCTCTCCAGAAAGAGAGAGACCCTCGATTTTAGCACTGAAACGGGCTTCACCACGAGAGAATCTGATTCTGCTTGGCTGATGACCCACCTCCTCAGATGATGATGTTGAGGGAGGACGGTGCTTCAGTGCAGTGGAGGCTTTGGGGACCCCACCTGTGTGGAGGAATGCCACGTTTCTTTGTCCTCTTTTTCTTTCTGTCTCTGTCACCTCTCTCTCCCTCTCTCATTCTATACTCACACCTCCTTTCATCAAAGGTGAAATCTCACTATCTTCTCTAGAGTTTTTGGCCAATAAGTGGCATACCCCCCCCCCTTTAATATATATCACAAGGATGTCTCTGCTCTAGGAAGTCTATGGTATCCTGCACATACAGTCAGCACTCTCAACGTTTTTGCTGGGGAGAGCCTGATTGTGAGTCGATACATCAAGTTATATATCTCAGTAATTAGAATCTATTAACAGAATTAGGTTGAGCTAGAAGTAATGGGGAAACTCCAAAAGAGTGACTCAGTCATGAGAAGTATTGTTCCCATGCATAAGTCCAGGGTGATATGGTTTTTCTGTGACAGTCAGGGGCTTCAGACTCCCTCCATGTTTTCACTCTTCACCTCTGGTGTGGTTCTTGTCCTCATAGGCCAAGGTGGCTGCTGGAACTCCAGCCATCATGCTCACTTTCCAATCAGTAAGCGGACAGCTTCCCATTTCCCAAGAAGGAAGGGGGCCAGAATTTACTAGGAGCACACAATGTGTGAAGCAATTCGCCTATATTATTTTATTTAATTTTTATGTCACTATATGATATATCCCGGTCTGTGTTAGCTTTTTATCACTACATAACATGTTAACATAAACTTTGTAGCTTAAGATCAATGCAAATGTATTATCTTATGGTTCCATGCGTCCTCT
Source organism: Tonatia bakeri (assembly GCA_004024845.1). Taxonomy (NCBI): domain Eukaryota; kingdom Metazoa; phylum Chordata; class Mammalia; order Chiroptera; family Phyllostomidae; genus Tonatia; species Tonatia bakeri. Next base: position 14,183 of record PVIA01004399.1, on the reverse strand, counting down.
GCTCAGGGGCTCCCCAGGTGGAAACCAGGTGTCAGTGGGGCTGTAATTCTCGTGCATGTCCCTGAGTTCTCTTTTAAGCTCACTGGTTGCTGGAATACTGATTTCCTTGTGGCAGAATGACCCTTTGCTTGCTAGCCATCAGTGAGAAACTGCTCTCACCTCCCAAAGGTTACCCACAGTTCACTGCCAAGTGGCTCCTGGAGGCGGTTTACAATATGGTGTTTTCTCCTGGCAGGAATTCCTCTCTCTGACTTTCATCCTCTTTTAAAGGCCCCTCTGACTATGCCAGGCCCACCCAGGGTGGTCTCCAGCTGATTCACTGTAGTGGTTACAGGAGTGATATCTCATCCAATTCAGAGTTCCCATCCATACTCAAGGAGAGGGCATTAAAGGGAGAGTGGAATGCCAGGGGGGCAAAAATCTTGGGCACTGTCTTAGAATCCTGCCTACCACACCCACTTCTCTGACAAACATGAAAATTGAGGTTTAGGAGGACTAAGAAACTCATCCAAGTTGGTAAGCAGAGGAAGTACACAAGGATCATATCTATGTCTTTATGGCTGAAAATCTCATGATCATTTTCCAGATAAGGTTATGCCACTTATTGCCAATATGCCTGGAGTGGTTCACCGTGCTCTTGGCCTTGCACAGTGTCGTTTGACCAAGTGCCTGTCAGATGTAACATTTTCACTAATTCATTCGGGAAGTGTTTGTTGAGGATCTTCTATTTGCCAAGCACTAAGTAGGAGAGATAATGACGTGAAGCACAGCAGAAATGAGGTTAAAAGGTACGAGTCTCTCTGGAGCTGGAAGGCTAGGGATCGAATCACACGGTCATAGATTAGATAGAAAACCCTCTACAATTCACTTAACCTCGGCGGACTCATCTGTAAAATGGGTATAGTAATAGCAGATCTTCCTTCAGAGAGCTGTTGAGTTGTATATCCCTCCATCAATATTCACCACTATTATGAAACTTTGTGTTCATACTGCCTGGTTTTTTTACTGCAAACTTGGGAATTATGGGATGGGTTTTATTTTTTTGTTGTTGTTGTACTATCAAGACTTCCATCAAACACCAAGACATATCAACAATTAATTCCTCTTACAGAGGGTGCTGGTGGCACATTTCTGCCGCAAGGCAGATTCTCCACATCTTCACGCACACGCCTGGGCATTTGGACGAGAGGAGAAAAATTGCACATTTTACTAGTTCTCTCCAAACACGGTGCAGACTGCGAAGCTGTTCCTCCGGGGGGAGAACAGCATTGGCTCCGCACTCCCTCTCCGCTGCCAGACCGTGGGAAGTGAGAGAGAATGTCAGAGCTGGCAGTTGACAAACAATGAGATTGTTCCAAAATGAGGAGGATTGGCCTGAGAAATATCCTTCACAAATGTTTTTTTCTCAGCTTTTAATGAACTAGGAAAAAAGGGGGAAAAATTCCACAAATCCTACCAAGAAAACTCTGCAGCACCGGGGCCACGACTTGCAAACGTTTCACGTCTAAGAATGCCCCAGCGTTGAGTGTCGTAGAGGAGAAACACTGTGTACGTGTGCAAGGCAGACACGCACTTCAAGTTCTCTCCCTCTCAATAGGAGTGAGCAGTAAGAAGAGCGTGGAGGCCGCTTGGGTCTCATCCCCATGTTAATTTTCCGCCTTCCCCCTGAAGAAACCACGGTTAGGAGGTTGAAATACGGCCTTCCCCCCATTTTTGTGCTTAAGTAAATTGCATCTATGTTACGTGCCCTAAAGATAATACATTTAATTGTGAGTTTTGTTGTTGTTGTTATACAAAATGTACAGAATTGCTTGGAGTTCCTCCTACTTTCGTAAAAAGCATCATTATGTTTGCACAGTTCTTTCTGCCATCTCTCAGAGGCCCCCTGCCCACGCCAGTCAGTCCACGTTGGCCTTGCTTATGCCTTTTAAGCTGCTGCACACCCTGACTTTTATGTGCCTGTCCCCGTGCTGGTGGGATAGGTTGTCCCCGGTGTTTCAGCATCAGGAACAGCGCCGTCTCTCTTCACTGTGCTCATATGGTGTCAGGGCATTGTCCTTTCAAGGTTTTCTGTTGTTGTTGCTTTTCCTTTCCAAATGGGCCAGTTGGTACGAGATTCATTTATTCCTTCAAATACTGCATTCTAACAGCATGTCAGGCATTGTGCTAGGTATTGAGGGTATTGCAGCAATTCAAACAGTCCCTCCCTCAAGCAGCTCAAGTAATTAATTCTGTGAAAGATCCACGTACAAGTGACTCTGGTGGCACATAGTAGGACATCTAACCCAGGTGGTGGAGGTAGAGGAGATTTCCTGGGAGGGGGATGTCAATTTTTTTGAACTGTCAGGAATCATCCTGTGGAAGGAGCAGACCCTGCCTTGAGTTACATGGTGGGAACTTCAGGCATGCCTTTAATGTATTCTATAAAGTCTTTTTACTTTATTTTGTTAGTTGACCCTTACCACTTGATTAAGATGATGAAATATAGAGCCTTCAAGTAATCCATTTTTATTTTGAGGAGTATTTTTTTCTTGTTATGGTTTCTCCGGGTTTCTCCTCAAGAGATTAATAAATCCTTGAGGGCAGGAACTTAAACGACACATTTGGGGATCCTCACTAGATCCCTCTGCAAATAATAAGTGAATGTGAAAGCAGGAAATGAATGAAGATGGCATATTTTATTCTTTTCATTTTACATTTTTTAAAAATTTAAACCACCTGTTTTCCTTTGTTTTCTCCCAAACCATTAGGGTCATTCACTTTACTTCCTGATCATCCATGCCAGGCCGGGGAGAGGGGGCCCTGCATCTGGGGCAAGATCGCCACACAGTCCAGCGAGAGACCCGGTCAGTCAAAGGGACATGCGAGAGCCGCGGACAGGGAACGTCCACTGCCTCTCCTCCCCGTCTTCTCGCCTGTCGCTGCCCTTCGTCCCACACGTTCACAGGAAACCTTGCCGTGGAAACCCACCCCCTCTTCTCTCACGCGGGAGCTGTCTTTGCTGTGGTTTTGAGCTCACGTTGTTGCCAGATTTCAGTAACGCTGACCCAGCTCAGGTTTGCACATGGGTGACAGTCTGTGACACAGTTTTTACAGATCTTCAGCGAAATAAAGAACATGAGAAAAATACAGCACACATTTTACAAGCCAAAGAGGTTCCGTTTAGCGGGTAGTCCTTTACAGAAATACTGTTTGTCCTACTTTGGGGGTGTTGAAAATGACTTCTTTTCAAAGCAGAAGGGTTTGTGTTGATGGTGGTTACATTTTACTCTTTCATGACCTTGCTTTGTGAAGTAAAAAGCCACCCCCTCATGGTGGTCTGCGTCTCCCTTTTCTGCAACTTATCTGTGGTTGAAAACAATTAGCAAAATTGTTGGAGACTATGGATGAGCATTTTTTGTTAAAGGCAAGCAAGTATGATAATAGAGTTTTTCCAAAGGTCCATGGAGATCTAGGTGATGCTTCTCCTGGAAACTCCCAGAACATGTTTGCATTTTATTGCTTCTGAAAAGTACTTCAACAAAGGCACTCTTAACCTTGTGTACTATTGAAGTGCCTTAATTCATCCAATCATAGTATCCTTGTATTTTCTCCACATAATACACATTTGTTCCACAGTGTACATTTCTGGTAATGCCACCATCAATGAAGCATGATGTATTCAAGGGGAAAAAGTAGTAAGAGTAAGAAATTTGGATAAGATTAGCCGGGCACTCTTATGGAAGCAATGCTTTGGGAGCAAGCTTATTTGAAAGTGAAAAGGGACTTGGTTGGGCTGCCAAAGACAAAGATAAAATTAATCTATGCAGGCGGGTACAAGCCAGCGGGTTCCAGGCAGCTAACCTGAATGTGTGCAACAGGCAAGGGTAGGGTATTGGGGAGTGGTGGGGAATGTGGCAAATGGGAAGCACCTGGCCCATCTCCTGTAGACTGTCATCCTTCAAGAAGGTGGGTGTGGTGGCAGATTTTTCAGATTTTGTAGGGAAGCCTGAGATCCAAATTGTTCATGAAGAGTTTCTCTGCTTTTAAAACTAGACAATTCAACCTTCGTTGGGCGGCTCAGCTGGTTGGAGTATTGTCCTATACACCAAAATGTTGTGAGTTCGATCCCTGGTTGAGGCATGTAAAGGAGGCAACTAATCGATATTTCTGTCTCACATTGATGTCTCTCTCTCTGTCCTCCTTCCTCTCTTTCTAAAAAATCAATAAACCATCCTGGGGTGAAGATTAAAAAAAGTTGACAGTTCAAATCTAAAAGCAAAATATGAGCTGAGTTTTTGTGTGTGTGCATGGAAATGTGTATGTAAATGTGTATGTAAATGTGTATGTAAATGTGTATGTATACTGGCTCCAGCGGAAGTAACACCTGCCTGAGTGTGGGTGGTAAGGTTATAATATGAGTCTGATAATTTATAGTTTTCATTTGAACATTTTACCTGAAAGGCCATATGGTGTGCTTGAGTGTGATATTGTTATGTTACAGAATTGCCTGCTTATGATAAAGCAGGTAATAAAAATTCTATAATAAAAAGGGGGCGTTATTTGTGCCAGTCCCTCTATCTGCATATGTATAATACACATTCGTGGTGACTAATTTACAAAGTGTGACCTGTTTGTTAGGAAAGTTATTGCTGAAATTATTTGATAGATACTAATAAATAAAATAATAAAATGCACCCTATCAAAAGTTACACTAATGGTGAGAACATACAGCAGCATCCTCAGTAACCATGAACATTTAGGTTCGGTATCCAGTTAGGCCGAGAAGGCACTGTTCCGAATTTCCCTCCCCTAGGAGGTCATGTTAATGCTGTTTCCTTTTAGCGCAGAAAAAACAAACCAACTGAGTCCACCTGGCTGCCTGCTATGCTCTCTCCTTCCCTGTCTCTCTCTTTTGTTCTGGGCTTGCCCCCTGGGTCCCCTCTCCAGGGAGCCTCGCCCCCGTGTGCATCTGTCCTTGGGGCTGCAGCCTGTGGGGGGACAGCCATGGGTGGGCAGGAGGGTTCAGTTCGGGTTTGGTGGGCAGCAGAGAGAATGCCGGGATGTCTCAACATGCCCAATCTGCCAGCTGGGTAGAGGGCCCCACCCTCAGGCTGCACCTGTACACGAGGGTTTTTAACCACGGCGACCACCACCACGCCCACAGCTCCTAAGACGGGACAGGACTCAACCTCAGATTCAACGACATTTTCCAAGGTCTGCCCCTGGTAGGAACACAATAATCTCCACGCTGTTACTGGGAATTATCAATCTTGCCGTTTTTAAAAGGCACCCACACCCCACTTAGGTGAGTGTGGAAGTCCACCCAGGGTGATTTGAATGGAAAAGTTTGCTGTTGAATATTACTTCTCAACTGAGGGTGATTTTCACTCTCTCCTTGCACCTATTGGAGCTGTTTGGCAATGTCCAAGGACATTTTTGATAGTTTTATCTGGATGGCTGTTGTCATCTGGTGGGTAGAGACCAGAGATGCTGCTAAGCATCCCACCATGCACAGGACAGCCCCGCAGACAAGGGCTGCTCTGGTCCCAGATGTTGGTAGCTAGAGGTCGACAAACCCAGGCCCCGTGCCATGCCGAAGGGTTGCTGCTCTGAATTACTGCCATACACATGGCGAGTTTCCCTGTGGTACTCCCATCCTGGCCAGATTGGGGCCACCCCACAGAACCTCTGCCGTGTTCCAACTAGTCTTGGTCTCGGTATCTTGCAGGAAGTTCATATGGTGAGATCAAACGTGTACCTGTCCCCTGGGCCACCACTGCACGTTCCTGCTTGTCTGCACAGGTGGGAACCCACGATGCCCTCTGGAAGGAACACTGTGTTCTGAAACTCTCGTTTCAAAAGACTTTATTTTTAAAGATTTGGAACAGGCACAAAACGTCCTGCATTTACTCCTTCTCCAAGTAGTTAACGGTAATCGTTAGTAAAGACAAAGGAAGGAGGCACAGGGCACAGACAGACGCAGCTGTGAGTCATGTGGTCCAGACACGGGGTCAGCAGACTCTTTCTGGAAAGGGCCAGGCCTGTGACTGGTGGACTATCCAGTCTCTGTCACAACGACTCAACTCTGCCATGGTGGCCTTCATTCAGCCACAGATGACACAACCCACCAGCCAATGGGCATGTCCCCATAAGCCTTTATTTACCCAAACTGGCCACAGGCTAGCTCTGTCCACAAGCTGTCCCGTCTTATATCTCTGGTCTGCATTACGAGACAGACATGATTCAGATAAATACTTGATTACTCACGTCTTCCCCATCTGTCTGGTATTCTAGTCCCCAGGATGTTTGTATGATAATTCCTTTGTTGTAGTCAGATCTCAGCTTAAATGTCACCTCCTCAACCACTTACCAAAAAACTGTCTCTCTGCTTGTGTTCCACCGTGGCACCCTGCCTTATGAGCCTCGAGGAGAACATAAACCAAATTATCTTGTACGTATATTTATTCAACCTTTTTTTTTTCCTGTGCAGAAAACACAGATACCTGGTCTGTGTTTACACCTATATCCCCAGCTTCTGGAACATTGCCCGGCACGTAGCAGGTGCCACACACACACGGACTGTAGAGGGAACTTAGAAGCACACACTGAACGGGAAAACTTCACCGAGTGTGGAGGCACAGGGGGACCTAGGTACATGCTCGGCTCCTACATAGATCACCATTGCCGTCGCTGTTCACACCTGAGGCTGAGGCTAACAGATGAGCAGGACGCGCCAGGCAACGCCCTCACCGTTTACATGTAGTCACAGTTGTGTGAAGTAAGCACTAATGTTATCACCCATTGTAGAGGCGAGGAAGCAACTGAGAGATCAGTAACTTGCTTGCGGTTACCAGTGTGTCTGGGACCGAAATCTGGGAAGTCTAATCCTTGCTCTGAAACACTATAACATGCTGCTTCCACTATATTGCTCACCCACCAGGAAAAAAAAAAAGAGCAAAAAGCAAAAACCTGGCTTTGCTAAACAAGGTTTATTTATTTGGTCGTGTTACTCTAGCATGGTAGAGAGAAGAACCTAGTGGAATTTCAAAATGTGAGTTTCCCCCCTTCCCACGGGTTTGGGGAAATGAGACCCCCGACTGTCCAAGCACCTGCAGTGGCATGGGCTGGGGGACCTGGTCTTCAGGCTGGGGGAGGGGGCCGGTTTTTGCAGCAGGGACGGTGGGCAGCTCCAGCCACTGCAGGGCAGCAGCCTTGTCCCGCGAGCGAGGAATGAATGGGGTGAGAACACAGCTTACGTGCAACAACCGCATCAAATATTTATTGCCAATTACATGCACAGGAAACAGGGCCCCGTCCCTGACCTAGAGAGCTATCACACGCACCAGGAGAGGGCTGAGAACAGCCTGCCTGGCAGTACAGCAAGGAGACTGTAAGCCCAGGGAGGCAATGCAGAGGAGACAGAGACTGGTGCGTCTGTGTCAGCAAACGTGGCGGAAACAGGGAAGCTGGTGACTCTGTGAGAGGCAGGTGGCTTCCAAGGCAGGTCACCCTGTGGGACTCGACTGCCTCCCCTGGAGGGCCGTCTGGACCGCATCTGATTTTAATGCTCACAATTTAGTAATCAGAGCGCTCACTTGGCACCAGGCACCACCCTAACAACTTCACATGACTCATCTCTCTGTGTTCTCCCAACAAACCTACTACATGGTCCCATTTTCTAGGTGAGGAAACTGAAGTTCGTAGGGGCTTCATCATGTTTCCAAAACCACACCGGAACACCACGAGGGGACCTCAGGCAGGCCGGCTCCCAGGTCCGACGTTTTGAACAGCCACTTGCTGGGGCGCAGCCGCAAGCCTGGCTTCATGTCGGTTTTGTAGACGGAGCACGCAAGGCTTATGGAAGGGCCATGGCATCCCTGGGCCTTGAACCTGGATTAGAGCCCAGATCTCCCTGATGGAACACCGTCTGTGGTCCCAAGTCCACTTCTCCTGGTATCTCCCGCAGGGGTGTCCAACTTGCAGCCTGCGGCCCAGGATGGCTGTGAACGCAGCCCCGACACAAAATCGTAACTTTACTGAAAACATGATGAGATTTGTTTGGTGATTACGTGTCGCAATGTATTTAACATGGGGCCCAAGACAACTCTTCTTCTTCCACGTGGCCCAGAGACGCCGAAAGGTTGGACACCCATGGGATGTCTAAAATAATCACCTCTGAAGAGAGGCAGTAGAAACCCACCTGGCTGTGCTGTGCCCCAGAAGGGGAGGGGAGCAGACTTATCTTCTTGGATAGATCCGGCGGGACTTAGAGACGGCCTGGATATGGTGCCGGTGACCCAGCGGGTAGAGGAGGGGGGATACGTCACTGGTGAGCGACTAGTATCTTGGAAATGATATTTTGTTGAGATCACGGAGACAAATGGAACAGTTTGGAGAATTAACACAATTTTATTCGTATTATTGTTCCTCATAAATAATTTTAAGCAGGGGTTTTCTTCCATAGCTCCTCGCTTCGGGTGGGGGCGTTTCTCTTCCAGTCACAGGTCATCCTCGGCACTTCAAGTCAGGGGGCATATTACTTGATCACAAACCCTGACCTCTGGTCTCGAAGACATATGCTCTGAATTTTAAAAGGCTGCTTCTGGAAATATTTAAAGCCAACCATTTCATTAAATAAGTCCCAGATACCCAGGCACTATGGCTGGGATAATACAGAATTATTCATGAGGATGACTGGTTCTGAGATTATTGTGCTAAAGAGATAAAGACCCCACCTTCTCTCAGTCACTGGCCGTGATTAGAACCAATGGATTTCAGAGGTCAAGGGGATAAAAGGTCAAGAGGATTTGGGGCCAGGATGGCCCTGTGGCCCCCACCGATCGGGGGGCGGGTCTTCGTCTCTGTGGGGTCCAGACTTTGGCTGGGCAGCAGCACATCCTTGTCTCCTGACTTCTTGCTTTTATCACTCTTTTATTTTGGATGACTTAATTCTTATCATTTACTTGGATGTAATTTTTAAGTATTTAAGCACTGAATAATGCTTTAGTGGATCAGGAGAAAACCCATTTTACTTTCCAAATGAGGAACTTTTTTTAAAATGTATTTTTTAGCGATTTTATTCATTTATTTTTTAGAGAAAGGAAGGGAGGGAGAAAGAGAGGGACAGGAACATCGATGATGTGTGGTTGCCTCCCACACGCCCCCTACTGGGGACCTCACCTGCAACGCAGGCATGTGCCCTGACTGGGAATCAAACCTGCAACCTTTTTGTTTCATAGGCCAGCACTTAATCCACTGAGCCACACCAGCCAGGGCAAACCAGGGACTCTTTTTAATCTTACCCTGAAGCTGGAAGGCTTGATTGACCATGCTTTGCACTGATCTTGGAATCAAACTATTCACATGCATTCCCTGGCTTTCCAGGTCCTGGAAGTTGCCCTGTGTACCTCTCTGGCTTTATCCTGTTCCTCTCCCTTGTGCTTCCATGTTCTCTGGACCAGAATAGTTTTTCCCTGTTATACTCCTTCTGGGGCTGGAATATTCTTTCTTCCTTCTTCAACCTGATCCATCCCAAATCATTCTTTCAGTGACTAATGTTACCTCCTCCAGGAAGTCCTCCCTGACATCTTCTTCCTCCTGAAAGCTGGATCATTTTCTCCTGTTACCTGTAACTGCAGCTCTAATTTCTTTTCCTCTATAGAACTTACATCAGTTATTGTTAAATATGTCTTTGTGTTATTATTTCCAAATATTTATTTTTCCAGTAGGCTACAAACTCCTTAGAAGCAAGTTATCTGTGGTATTTCGGTGTCTACAGCAGTGCCTGCACATAGTATTTGCTCAGTAAATAAAAGAATATTTTTTAAAAAAGAACAATGAATGAATAATGAATGTTTTGTTAGTAAGTAGCTAATCCCATTAATTATGATTTAGGGATTTTGCTGAAAGGCAACTCAATGTCTTCAGAATTTAGACTCTAAATTTGGATACTTAGTTCTGAGGTTTACATAAAATTGCTACATAATTATAGGCAAGCATGTCTCTTATTTTCTCAATCTTAAGAAATAAACCAAATTTAATCAAATTATCTGAAACACAGTGCGACATTTTTCCATTGCACAAATTCTAATCAATAGCATAATGTACCACTGAAAAATCAGAAAAAAATTAATTTTGGCAGTATTATCCAAAATGTACTGTGTGGGGCGCTAGTTTTCCTGGATATTAGCGGTAAAAGGAGTCACATGACCAAGAGCCATTGGGGAATTTCTTTGAAATGATAGATTCTGTTTCAGTGGAGGACTTCTAGAGCCTTCAATATGCTCCTGTGCATCATGAAAAACAGAGAGGAGGATTTGAAATGGACTGTTCCCTGAACATGTGTGACCACAGAGAACTGCCTGGTCACAGGCACCTTTGGTAAATGCTGTGTGTGTGAGGAAAAGCAGGTTAATATTTCATGTTTATGCCTGCTCTGGGAAAAAGAACTGCATCGATTTTTTAGAGAAACTCTGCCTCTCCCACAGACCAAAGTTTAGAGACAGTTCTCCCTTCCTTGCACTGGCAAGCAACTTTCAATTAAACGCCAGCTCTGTGTGATGAATTCAACATGAACAGCAGCCATCACTGCGAGGAGGCCTGGAGTTCCCATCGCCGCATTCCATGTGGAGCTCTCCTCGGGAGTGAGGGAGGGCAGTGAGCTTCGGGATTTTTAGGAAATGAAATCAGTGTTTTCAATGACACCTTTGATGGGGGGGTGACATAAGCAAGGAGAAACAATCTTCAGATCTGGGAAAATAATCAGCCTATGAAAAAGAGCTTTAAAACTGGACAGTTGAGAGAAGTTTGCAGGAGTTAGGGAAGATCAGATGGAGACCTTATGTTTGCATGCTTGTAATAAAAAACAAAAAGTTTCAGAACAGTTCGTGTCCGAAGCCCAGAAGAATATGGACCGTACCAGCACATGCTTGCTAACCCCCTAGTGAATAATATTTCTGTTATATTTAGTGACTATGGGGCGTGACTCGTGAATTTGATGGTAAACAGGGTAGTCTTGTAGCCTTGGGTATTTTTAAACATCTAAGCAGAAAGGGGGAATATTTAGGGCATGAAAAGGACATGAATTTTATAATAAAAATAGCAGGAGCGTTTGCTGCATGGGGTTTAGGCATCTCTATGGAATACAGAGTTAAACAGATCACCATATGTTCCCTTCAGGAGCATTTGAAAAATGAAGACCAAATGTGTTTTATAGAATGATGTTCTTCATAATGCAGATAGCCACTGATTTGAAGCTGCAGCTAAAATAAATATGATACCTTCTGAGTGCTATTCACAGACACCAGTGACCTATCAATTTCCCTATCTCGGGAAAAGCGGGCTGGAGGATGACAGCTCACTCCCAGAAGAGTGGTTGATATATGTTAAGTGGCTGTGTCTCTGCTTCTGATTATTAATTGTGGCTAATATAAAGCAAGCACATGTCCCCAGACTATGCAGACGCCTCTTGGAACGGGGAGGTCCTCAGGCATCGTGGAAAGAGGCCCCCGTGTGGAGTTTAGAAGCTCCAGGTCCCAGTTTCCGGCCGTGCTCGGGTACCTGGAGACCACGCGTGCAGAAGCTTCAGAGACTCTCCCGTTGTAGGCCCTGGGAGGAGTCCTTCCAACGGGTTGCCATGGAGATGTGTATCTGTAACATCTGTGAGAGTAAAATGTTGTAAGCACAATTGGTTAAGACGGCTGTCTCTTCCCATTCCAACCTCCCCTCTATCATACTTCCTTCGGAGTTAGGTGGCACTGGCATTTAAGAAACCAGCTATAGAAAATATGAATGGGGGATTGATTTATTTGGAGGTTAATATGGTATATTTGTGTGTGCCTTTATTGCTTCCACTTGTAGTTCAGGTGTGGCTGGTATCCTGGTGTAGCCGTGGCTTCTTAGACTCTGCCTGTTCTCGCTGTGTCAACGAGCCCATGGCTATGGTAGGGAGGCGCCAGGCCCACGGCAGCCCTGCAGCAAGAACAAGACCGAAGGTTCCCGAACCGCCGATGGGGGAGAAACGTGCTTGGGGACGGTCTGTGGGATGGTCTTCCAAGGCTCAGGTCTGTATGCCGGTAAGCGGAAGATCTGATTCTCATCAACACGGAATCAGGAGTGTGTTCCCTAACACAGCCTCCACAGTCACAAATGCGCTACACGTTATTTGTCTTTTAAGATGGAAATTTTAAATTTCATCATAGTCCCACTGTTGACATTTCTTGCTGATTGGACACAGCACACTAGAATAGGTGAAGACAACATAAAACTCAGGAAACACCGTCAAATAAGCCACCAGTGACAAACTGGTAACTGGGGGCCCTTGGTTTAAAGCGTGTTTAAGATTAGTCATTGCACGAAATGCTTGCATTTCCCTGAGATTCTACAGCTCACCTTGGGAAGTTCCCCAAATTTTAGAGCTGTCCTAAAAAGTTATAGGACATTATCAATAATAAGTTATACAGTTCCAATGAATATTTATAAGTTATCAACAATAGAAAAGATTTTGATCAATCATGCTAAGACTTATTTTTCTATTTTCTCTATAAAAAATTTTATAAAATCTGTCATGATGAAACAAAGCACATGAAGCAAAAAAAATATTCTAAAGCTCTGAGGCAATTAATAAAATTGTTATTTTTCTAGACTTTGTGATGTTTGTTAGTTTGTTAAAATTTATCATTTGTCTTGATTTATTTTTTTACTCAAGTACTAACTTTTTAAAAACTCTAATTTGGTATCATTACTTTGAATTCCTCTTTTAAAAGGAGAACCCAAGTTGGATGCGTTTTAGGACCGACACCACCTCAGTCTGTCCCTATGTAGCTGTATGACATTGATCGTGCCAGCCACAGCAGCCTGGGTTTCCTCACCTGTAAGGTGGGGCGGTACTGCACCAGCAGAGCGGCTATGAAAGCACACTGAGTGGATAAGGCCGTAGTGGGGGCATGCCTGACAAAGGTTGGGGACCCAGGGTGTGCAGAGACTACAGAGGCTGGGAACAAGCCCTAAGGTGCCAGGTATCTTAGGAATTCCCTGGAAGTTGTCTTCCTGTCCTCCCTTCCTTCCTCATCCTTACCCGCCGGGCATGTTCCTAAGAGAGTGAGACTGAAGTCGTGTTCCTGCTGCTTCTGTGGGTTTTTTTTTTTTTTTCCTCCTGGAAAGCATAGTTATGGAGACTGGGATTCCCACCGTAGTGTTAAGAGCAGTTCCAGGACCCAGACTCTGGTTTTGTGGGTGCAGAACCTCTGCGTCACTGCCACTGCAAGTGTGGCTCCGAGGCCACCCCTGCAGAAGTGGTCCTGAAGCCAGTAACTCCTGGGGCAGCTCTCAGATTCTTCGTGTCTCTGATATTTGCAGAGGTTGCAGCACCCTGGCAGACCGGCGTGCAGTTCCAGTTTTCCCGTTCTTGCACGTGCCTCAGCGTGCTCCTGTCCTCCGCAGTCCTGCCCGGACTGTCGTGGGAAGAGAGGCAGATCGTCCTGAGACAAGCGCCCGGAGCTTTCCCTCCGCACAGTGCCACGTGGGGACAATCGGGCAGTCACTCCCATGCAAACGCAGGCTGGAAGGGGCGGCGGCTGTGGGCGGGCCTGGCCTTTTGTGCCAGCTGCGACTGTCACTACCAAGACTACACTCGGACATATCAAGGCACACCGGTGTAGAGAAGTAACAGTAACCAGGGTCCAGAACATTATTTCTGGGGTTTAAGCCTTGACTGACCTCAAGGAGAGGAAGGAGGGGGACTCTGAATCAACTACGTCTCCACCATCTGGTGAAAAAACACCTGACAGTGAAATTTAGTTTAGGATAGAAAAGTAAATGTATCTTTTGCCCTCCTGCGTATAATTGACGTCCACCCACCGCGGTCAACCCCTCTCCTTCGAAGGGGATACATTTCAAGACCCCCCAGTGGCTGCCTGGGACCACAGATAACACCGAACCCTATGAATACCGTGTTTCTTCCTGTACATACATACCAATCAAATTTTAATTTATAAATTTGGCCAGTAAGAGATTAACAAAAATAATCGATAATAAAGTGGAACAATTGTAACAACACACTGTGTGATACAAGTCCTATAAGTTGTATGCGTGTGGTTTTCCTTTCTCAAAATGTCGCACTGTCCTCACCCTTCCTGTGATACAAGATTGTAAAGGTCAAGCACTTTCTCCTTTTCCCTTAAGGGAAGCACTTTCCGGCTTCT